>JAOWBP010052691.1:0-12487 GCA_028571105.1 Tragopan temminckii
ACCCGCCTGGACGCCTACTTGTGCGACCTGGTGTAGGGAACCTGCTTTGGCAGGGGGTTGGACTCGATGATCTCTGAAGGTCCCTTCCAACCCCTACGATTCTGTGATTCTGTGAAAACCTTCTTTCCTCTGGTTTTCCAAAGAGGAACCCGTGTGTGGCACAGAGACTGGAAAACACAGCGCACAGCTGGCATGTGGCCTATTAAATGTTCTACATTACTTTACAAATTTCTTTTTTTCCCTCACAGAATACTGACAAAGTGAACTACTTGTCAGAACTCTGTATCTTCCATAGAACTACTGTTCTTTTTTCACTTAGCAGACACAAGTAAAGAAAAGCCATAGGCTCCAGAACTTAAAGATAAATAGCTAAAATACTCTTGAGATGTCATGTGTAGGGCCTCCCACTGCATAGCAAACACATAATCATCAGCAAACAGGGAGAAGAGTCCCTAGATATTAGTCAGTAGTTTGATGTTATAGCTGGCCTCTCAGAGGTTTACTTCCATCTGAAACAATACCTTTTATGCACATTTAAGGTGATGTCAACAGCGACCAGAAATATTTCACAGACTCTATGGCTAGAAAAAAAAGCTAGATGACTATTTATCATATATATCACATCTACTTCTATTTCTATCCATTTTATGTGCCAATTTCTTCAGAGTTTGTTCATCTAGCTTTATATAAATTACCACCATTTTAGGAGAGCATGCCTATAAACATCATGTCTGGGTATGGTTGGTGTTCATAGGATTTTGTAGCAAATCCTCTGCAATGAGGCTCCTCTCCTCTGCTCATCCAGGGGAGATTCAAGCACCACAGTTGCTTTTGGGTCTTGTCAAGTGGGAAGGGATCTCAGCTCAAGCATGCAGCTGAAGAGGGTGCTATTCCTGTCTCCTCACCAAGCACAGGAATGGGACAAGGTTTGGCAGATCACACAAGACAGTTCTTTACTGCCTCTGTGGAGTTCCACTTATGCTTTGTTGGCACAGCCCCGTATCACTTTAGTCTTGTCCACCATGGACTGAACTCTTCTACGAATAGAAAGCTATACCTAAAAGAGAATATAAGGACCCAAAGAGGGACACGGTTTGAAACCAGAGCAGCTGCCAGCCCAAAGACACACAGCTCTGCAGTGCCTCTGTTCCTGGCAGCACTAGTTCTCCAGGTGCCTCTGCTCTGCCTCCTGGCACACTCATGGATACCTCTCTGGTGACAGCACTGAGCAGCTTAGTATCCAATTAATTCTCCGTTTTCTTCCACTACAAAGCCCCTGATTATTAATATTTAAACAACAACTTCAAAGTCTTACTGCCACCTTCTTTCCTATGTTATCACCCACTAGTTAGAATGTTCAACCTTTTATCCTAGCGGGCTTCAAAGTCTTATTTCATGTTGCCCTCAAGTGGAGCAAGCAATGGAAGTATTGCCCATGCAGAATAACCACATTAGGATCAGGCTTTAGATGGATTTAGTCAAAAGATTATCTAACCTGGCAGCCAAAACACTCACTTGGAAAATGCTTAAATTTCTTTCCTTGCAAATTTTCTCTTATACTAATTCTAAGATTTACCGGTCCAAGTTCTATAAGCCTATAGAACATCCTACATGTCTTTGTAACAGCTGTCTCTTCATTTTTATAGTCTCCTTGTGTTTATGCATCTCAGGTAAACTTTGTGCATAGGAATGAAATGGCTGCATTTGCATTTGTGTAAATCCATGTTTGATTTAAGAGCTACAAAAGCTCTTACCTCTGCATGCACATTGATCTTCTGGTCTGATAACACTAAATGCATTTATGATCTGATTTACCACCTAATAAAGAAATTGAGGGGTAAAATAAAAAATATAAATTTAAAATTGCAGACAGTGAAATTCATAGCAAAATGTTTCTTAAGAGTTAAGGAAGAAATAAGAGAAAATCTTAGAGTGGAGATTCATAAAAGTGGTTTCTCATTGAGTAAATAGTTGCAAGTCAGAATGAGTGCATACATCCAATGTGGGACTGTCAGTAAGAACATGGTGGAACAACGTGTCAAAATGATCAAAGAATAGGAAAGCAGGAAATAATATGATATAATTATTTAAATTTAAAGAGAAAAAAATAGAAAACATTGCAAAATCACAGAGTAAAGATACTTTAGCTAGAGAAAGCATATCAAATAACTGTAAGCATTACAGTACAATTTTACTTACAAAACTATTTACAAAAGGGAAATCAGGATTGCAAATGACACCAAAGCTCATAGAAATTGAAACTAGATCTTTGATTTTTACATTTATTGTCCAGATAGCAGCTATACTGAAATATCAGCATCAGAGAATTCAAGTAAAAATGGATTGAATCCTGGAACTACAGGAGCCGTGCAGTTCCCACTGAGCTCTTGGTGAAATATGAAGCTAACAACAAGGATTTTAAAATATTCAAAAGTCATGAGGAATACCATTCCCAAATAATGTCATATTGGTTTCATAGTCATTGGATGCCTCTAAAAACAAAACCCTCTTTTCTGGTCTCTAAGCACTGAGAGTTGCAGACAATTTTCCTCACAGATAACCAAGATGTAGAAAATGAAAAACAGATATTATGGTAGATCAGTGGAAGGTAGACTGTTTTACATTACAGCGTACTGATTAAAGTGCCCTCACCAAAGATATGGGAGAACTGTTCACTGCAGTCTCTTGGGATTTATCAGTTTCAGCATGCTGCTGACATGTAATTTCCTTTCCTGTTCATAGAATCATAGAATCATGGTTGGAAAAAACATCTAAGATCTTGTAGTCCAGTCATCAACCCATCATCCCTATGCGCACTAAGCATGTCCCTTGTGCCACATCTTCATGTTTCTTGAACACTTCCAGGGACAGTGACTTCATCACCTCCCTGGGCAGCCTGTGCCAATGCATCACTACTCTTTCCTAACATCCAACCTGAACCTCCCCTGTTGTAACTTAACACTATTACCTCTCTTCCTATCACTAGTTACCAGGGAGAAGAAGCCTACTTGGTGACTGTTGCACAAAAGCAGTAGTATGAAAATTAAACAAAACCACCCTCATACATTAAGTCCCAAGCACATATTTCTTTACAGGTAAGGAAGACAGAAACATAACAGAGAAAGATCCAATCAGTAGCTACACCACTGAACTGTACCCATCATCCAGCACATGGACCAATTCCCTGTGAGATCACTTGTAGTGTTGCCATCTCCCTGGGCCACATCAACTGAGCAGCTAGATCTCTTTCTCTCAATTTTGCTTGTATCTCTTTTGCTGTGCCACCAATGAATAAGTGGTCTCACAAAAAGCTTAAATCAGAGGAGACCTCACAGCCACAGAAACCCGCATAATCAATTGGATCATTAAATTCTCTGAGATTGCAGCCATTAATTAGAAATCTTTTAATCTGCTTATAGCTAAGGGGAAAAAGAAAAAAGAAAAAAAAGAAAAAAAAAAGCTTTTCTCAGACAATTGAGTCAGCTTTTCTTTGATCATTTCCCTAACACAGCAATAATCTCAGGGTAGCAGGACTGTGGGAGATCCAGAGAATTTAAATATACTCAAAACCAAAAGTATTAGTTGGACAAGTAGTCTAATGAAGAAGCACATGCAGCCTATGGAGTTCTCAAACGAGGAACAGCTGGTAGCTGAGACAATATCAGATAAATACATTTTCTTACCTTCTCCTCATTGTTTTTGATGGCTAGTGGAAGTAGGGCACTGCCCCTTGGTCTGACCCATATTTCTTTTTATGTTACTCAGGATGTGAAATGAAGTCAGCTGAGATTTTTTCTGGGGACTACACACCTTCATCCTGTAGGATGACAGGGTAATTGGGTGACAGTGCTTTGCCTCATGTTCTACAAAAATCACATCGAATGTTAGGAAAATATCCAGTAACTACTTGGAGCCAAGCAATTTGTCATCTTGAGCAATTATATTCAAATTCTTAACATCACATAAAACACCACCTTGCATGATGTCTCTGATATGAAAAATGGCTTACTGTGGATTTTCTTTTACCCATATAGTCAGTGGTTGGACTTTTTGCAACAAAGTTCTGGTTCCTAAGAGGTTAATTTCTAAGCTCATTTCCTCTTCTCCATTTTGACTCCAGAGAGGAATAAAAATATATAAAGAGAACACGACACTTGTTTGGGTTCCTATCTAGGGATGGTCCTTGGATATGATTTGACAATGAATGTGACGGAAGCATACATGACCAGTGTCACTGGTTGGCCAAACTTTTGATGAGGTGAATTATCTCTTGGTGTACTTCCTACAACTAATGAAATCGAAACCTAGAAAATTTTAATCCCCAAATGTAATAAATTGTAAGATGTACAGCATAAATGTGGACATATGAAAAATCTTGTCCCTCCTAATAATATTACATCAATAGTAATTCCTGTTAGGGCACTTTTCTTTTTATATTTTTAATGTTTGAGAATATATCTTTTTTCTCTCAGGAACTAAAATCTTCTACACAGTAGTCAAGTTCAAATTTATATTTTCTTGTCTCTTTTTTTTTTTTTTTTTTTTTTGTAGTTTTCTTTATTATATGAAGTACTTTGTCATGTCCACATTTGCTTTGAAGTGCATTTATAAAACCAAGAGAAACATCAGGTTACTGGTGTTTTGTTTTTTTTTTTATTAATAAGTTGCCTGTTCCTTAGTTGTATCTCACCTTTTATCTTTTGTCAAAGTCAGCAATAGCTGAGTTCTCCTTTCCAACTCAAGATTTTTTTCCAAGATTTTAGCTAATTTTTTCCACTATTTATATTGAACACTTCTTTCTAGGTTATTTGTAGATGTATGACCACTTCTAAACGAAGTGTATAAATTTGTCATAACTCATTTTTTTGATTGTCAGTTTATAATAAGAACATATCATATCAGCACAGACCATGATGCCAGTCTTACATTTACATTTTATTTTTCCCCCTCTTTGTCTCTATGATTGTCCCCTTGGTATTCTGTACAGTTTTGACAGTTTGTAGTTGACTCCATTACACTGATCTAATTGATGACCACTTGAATTATGATGACAAAGCAGCTGCATTAATCACATAACATATCTGACTTATTTTACCCTATTAGCCCTCTGGGAAATCTTTTAGAAAATTATATCCACATGTTAAGCTCCTTTGCACAATCTGTTCAGCTAAAGACTTAGCCACCAAAATCCATTTATTTTCTTTAGAAATCAGTCACATAATTTCTAGTGACTTAGCCTTTTTTCCACCAAGTCGAAACCAAATTATGCGTGTATCGTATTCCCAAAGAACATTCACTTTAGTACAGGCAAATGAAATGAACACAGTGGCCATCAAATTCTCAGTTCTGAAGCATATAAAGATAGCCTGCAAGTTTGAAGAGCTTCCTTGTTTTTTCTCTTTCTTATCTTCTGATAATGATCTGAAATATTAATCAAGATGAATGATGTGCGCTCAGCTTTTGCCTTGCCCCAGGACATCCTTATTGCCTCATTATCTCATTCTGTACAGCAGAAACAAGAAGCAAGTGTCTTCACTGTGGATATGTGAAACAATTCAGATTTGGGGGGTTGGACTCTTGTTAATAGAACATTCTGTAAAAAATATTATTGTTTTCCTATCCTTGTAATAATTTGTACATGGTGATGCCACTGTTTGGTTTAATGACTGTTTATTTGCATAGATTGATGGCAGACTCATAGATTTACATGAACAACCAAGATGAGTTCATTTGAAATTCCAAACTGGGAAACACCCTTTCCTGCAGGAGCAACACAGAATCTCATCACCACTTAATCTCATAATTAGTTTAGAAGTCATACGTTGTCCCTGCACTATGTGAATAAACACCTATCTCAGGTGCATGAGTTATGCTGTAAGTAGACATGATCTTCTTTATGCTTCATAAACTTGATAGAAATTATGTCAACATAGTACTGAACCTCACTCAGTTTCTGCCACTTCTCAGCACTGTTTTATTGTGACTTCTTCAACTCTTAGCATTATGCTTGTCAAGTCTATAGAAATACTCTTTTTAAAGGGAGATTCGAAATGAGCTGAATTATAAGAAGTTGACAGGGTCTGGTAAGGAATGTATTGTCTCAAATCAACACGAGACAATTAGCAACACTTTGAGGACAGTTTTATATTCAAAAATGTTCCTTTGGACAGAGTCAACTGACCTGGCAGAGAAATCTCTTAATATGACAAAACAATGTGTACATCTCTGTTTAGGATGAGGTCTTAAAGGAATCTCTTTTATTTTCCCACCCTTTTCCCCTGGGAAGGTATACTTTGGCACTGAAGAGCCATGTTTATATGATACAAAACAAGCACTGAGCTTGGATCACTTTTATATACAACTTTTAACCAGGACACAATGTAAGTAATGCATTTTGTTTCTGTACTGCATTTCCACAGATTTGCAAGGGAAGAGATGGAAGAAATACAATTGCTTTGAGATCTGTCTCTGGGACCTCCCATTATCCCAAAAACCTTCTTGTGGACATATTAAATTTGAGTTTGGATGGACATTGGGTGAAAATAAGCTTTCAGGACAGAAAGAAGGCTTGGAGACAACATTTGTGAGGGAACAGTTGGCTATCTAGACTGGCAGATACTTTTATTGATGTGGTCAGAGACTTGGCAAAGGGCTTCAGTTTTATTGTGTTAGACCCCATTTCACTTCAACTCAGAAAGGCTGAATCTGCCAGTAGATGTTATCCTTTCCTTCTTCTAAAAAAATGCCAATCATGAATTCACAGATCTTGCAATATGAATAATAAAAAATGAAAAGTCATCACAGAGATAAGCATTATGAAAAATACTGGCTAAGCATATCACAAGCCCTCTTCCTATATGCCCCATTTGCATCTCACTTGGCAGAAGAACAACTTCACAGTGAACAGCCTCAGGACCTCTGAGGTTGGACTGCAAACAAAGATGAGAAGACAGCCACAAGGGGCACCACTAGGAATTTTCTCTAACCCTGCACTACTTTTATTCTAGCACATACTCTGGCTGACTGCTCCAGTTCGTTGAATGGCAGAAGAGACCTTTGCATCAGATCTCTGGGAAAGTCCAAGTGGATACAAAGATCATGTAGTTTCAACCCCCTGGTATAGGCAGGGATACCTCCCTCTAGACCAGGTTGCTCACAGCCCCATCCAGCCTGGCCTTGAATGCTTTCAGGGAGGGGGCATCCACAGCATCACTGGGCAACCCATTCCAGTGTCTCACCATCCCCACAGTAAAGAATTTCTTCTTAATATCTAGTCCAAATCTACCCTCTTCCAGTTTAAAGCCGTTTTCCCTCATCCTGTCACTACACGCCCTTATAGAAAGTCCCCCCCCAGCTTTCTTGTAGGCCCCATTCAGGTACTGAAAAGGCTGCTATAATCATCTAGTTGCTTGAGCAACTAGATGATTATTGGGCAATATTCTCAGATTACTTCTGAAGCTAACAAGCTGAGTTTGGTGAATAAGTGCAGAGAAATAAATCTTGCACTTTATTTCTACAGTATTCATGATCATATTTACTATATTCCTTTTATATGCCTATGAAGTGAATGAAAATACGTAGTTACTGAAAATATTGAAGACTACTTTCTGAAATGGCTGGCATGATGTTTCCTTATATACTTTTTGTACAGACATCATTCATACCAGTAAATATTTGAAAGAAAAACAGAGAAACAAGAATAATGCCATGAAAAAGACTACCAAGGATATTCCTGAGCAATGATACTCCACTCCCCATCTCAGAGAGATCATAAACCACAGAATCACAGAACAGCCCAAATTGGAAGGAACTCAGAAGATCATCAGATCCAGCCGTTTGTTGGAAAAGGGAATCTGGAAGAGAATATCTTGTACCCTGTACAATCACAGCTTGAAAACCTTCAATTATACTTATTCTAACACATCCCTGGGGAGGCTGTTCTGTTGATTGATCTTTCTCACCATAAAAAATTATTTCTTATATCAGGACAAAACTCCTCATGGTTCAGCTTGAACCTTCTGTCCCTTGTCTTCTCCATGTGGTTACCTGTGATGACAGAGCTTCCATCGCCTTTATCACCATCTTTTAACTTCTGAAATATGCACATCTAGACTTCTTTTCATAGCACGGATCCATTTGGCTAATAACTCATTACTGTATGGAAAAACAAATACCCAGGAGTTATGTCTTGTAATTCTTTCATGACTCCTTCTGGAGAGCATTGCAGCTTTTTATTGCTATAAGCCAGAAAACCCTCTTCAGTGTCTAGCACTGAATTTTCCTAAATTTTTAAAATTAATTTGCTGAAATTATAAAAATGCATGAAAATCATAATACAAAGTTTCCTGGAAATTAATAAAATATCCCTCTCACCTTATAAATGTTAAATGAAGAAGAGTCAATAAGAAGATGAAGGACCTGTGGAAGATGAAGTTAGACCGTATATTCTGTCTTCCACTTGGTATTGTGTCTTCACATATCACAGAATAATAGAATCACATGAGTTAGAACAGACCTTTCAAGGTCATCTAGTCCAACTCCCCTGAAATGAACATGGACACCTGCAGCTCTATCAGGTTGCTCAGAGCCCCATCTAGCCTGACCTTGAATGTCTCCAGGGATGGAGTACCCACCACTTTTCTGGGCAACCTATTCCAGTGCCTCACCACCCTCACAGTAAAAAACTTCCTTATATCCAGAGTACCTTTTAGCTGGAAACCATTTTCCCTTGTCCTATCACAACAGACCCTGCTGAAGAGTCTATTAAGAAAGTAGAGGACTGTAGAGTGCAAGAAACCACTCCAACCTACAAAAAGAATGTTCGGGCCATTATTAATGCTGGAATTAAAAGATTAAAACAGTTGTTTAAAGTGCTAAATCGCCATGTTCTCTTATTAATTTCACACCCTACTAAGCATTATGCCACACTTTGCAATGCATGGATTCATCCTACACATCCTGTGCAGAACAGTGCTTTGGGCCTCTGTTTAAATTTTAGTGCTGTTCTAAATCAAAATTCTAGGCTTTATATCCTCTGACATTGATTTCCTCCTTTCATTCCTTCTGAAACCAATACTCAGCACCCTTAAACACATTTATTTTAAGATCCATACTTAAAACTGAGTGATTTTGTGATGAACCAGAGCAGAGATGACCCCCAAAAATGTATGCCCATTAACTCTTGAATCAGGTCTATGAGACAGAGGTAAGTTTATCCTTAAAAGTACTGTATGCTCACAATTCCTGCTGAGGCTTTTCCATCTAAGTTCCTGCACAGGCATCTTTGACATCTGGCAGAGTCTGCCTGTGCTGCATAGCTGAATGCACGATAGACTCTCAGCACTAGACATTTATCATTTCTGCATTGCCATACCGAGTTTTTGCTGTGCTGTGGGAAAGAATCCTACTTATCACATTAAAAATGCAAGAAACAATTAAAGAATCCCACTGTTAATAAGACAGTACTTCTCCCATCAATTTTAAGCAATGAATACTGCAAACTCCTTTTCAGGCATTTTGGATTAATATTCACCACTCTTTGTTGTCAGGGACAGAGGATCCTGCTGTTATGTGCTGAGCTCCTGACACTTGCAGGAACTGTGCTGAGCCTCAGCGTTGGGTGGCTGTCAGATCTAATTAACGTCAATCCCAGAGATCCGACCTTCAAGTTCTTGGCTAAATACACTGATGTGCTCTCCTAGATTGAATATGTGGAATGTATTTATGGAATATACTAAATATTGGATATGTCAGTTTACACAGAAAAAAAGCTTGAGAAATTTCTGGGAGGGCTTGCTCTGAAAGTAATGCCCCCTACTTTATTATGTTGCCCCATGATGTCAGAGGTGGATGTTGGAGGTATGGCCATAGAGGTCGCACCTTCCTGACTGTATTCCATTACATTTTGTTGCTGTAACAGATGTCAGACAAGGAGCAGTTTGACAAAACGGCATCTGTTATAGAAGTGTGTATGAAGCAAAGGTGTGGAACTGAATCCCTCCAGTGGAAAAAAATGCGCTCATCATTGATATTCACTGACGCTTGCTGAATGTTTATGGAACCAATGGCTGTGTGCACAGAGAGGTGGTTGATGGTGTGTTTCAGCAGTGGTGACAGCAATGTGAAAGGAAACCCATGTTCTGGGCAGCTGTATGGATATTCATGGTCGCGGAATGCAGGCTCTTATTCATGTCTAGCAAAAATGCACATCTAATGGTGATGACTATGTTAAAAAATCATGTTTTGTAGCTGAAAATTGCCTATATCAAGTAGCGTTATTATGCTCTTTGGATCTGTTGTAGTTTCCAAGAAAATAAATAGGAGGCATTTCTTTCAGAGCAACCTCTTATTTTTTTTTGCCTATGGAAATGAATGAAATCATTTAAGCACTCGAGACCTTGTTAAAAAAGCTCTTCTCCTGTAGAGGTTGAAGTTTACTACTGATGAAAACAAAATAAAACCCAGATTTTGGAGAAGATACAACACTCATTGCTGATGTTGTGCAAATCATTCAGCAATGTATAACAATCCATTATTGTGAGAGCTAGTGCAAGTATTTAAGTGACAGAAATAAAACATACATCAACTTCTTAAGCAAAGGCAGAATAATGAAATCAGGATCTTTAGGAAAGTTGATAATAACTAGCTTGGGCATGTTTATGGGGAACTGAGATAATGCAGGCAAGAGTTTTTGTAGAGCGGAAAGGCTGAGACCTGGGACTGTTCAACCTGGAAAAGAGAAGGCTGAGAGGAGATACTATCAATGCATTAAGTATCTAAAGGGCAGCTGTCAAATGGATGGGACCAAGATCTTTTCAGTGGTGCCTAGCAACGCACCAAGGGGTAATGGGCCCCAGGCAACTGCCACCAAAACTATCAGGAAAACAGAAAATAATACTGGCAATATTTAAATATCTGTATTACTCTCCAGATGGTTGTTAATATCCATCATTTGTTTTCTCTTTTTCCTTTTCTTTCCTTTTCCCTTTCCTTTTATTCTTTCCTTTTTTCCTTTCCTTTTTGCTTCCCTTTCCTTTTTTTCTGGAAGAACTTTCCTGGACCTATTTTTCGGCATTACAGACCTTTGCACTGAAGATATTTGAACATCAGTTCAGAATATTACACCTCACCCCAGTAAGCCAACTTGAGCTTCACATTAGTAAAAATGCTCATTAATGATACAGTAAAGTAGAGAAGAGGGCTAGCAAGGAAATGTAGCGCTTGAGAGACAAAAGCATTTCTACTGTAACACAAGAGGAAATAAACATGCAGAGCAACCCCAAAAATCCTTAGGAGTTTTACAGCTCTTTTAAGACACCCAGACAACTCCATCAGCAGATCTCCACTGCTAGAGTCTCAGCCATTGCTGACCATTTCAGATTTAGCTTTTTCCAAGTACTTCAGACAGGTAACAAGGATATTAACTACAGTTGAAATAACAGGATGAATGGTTGGACTGGATGATCTTCCAACCTCAGTGATTCTATGATTACAAAATTTTCTCAGAGTTGCTCACAGAGTTGAACAGATGCCATTATCAGCCAGCACGCTGTATTTACAAAGCGTTTCAAACTTGTACGTGCAATACGTGTGCACAGACATGAAAATATAGAAGAGCATTTTCTTGCCCTGTGAATAGCTTCAATATCCCTTTCAATCTTGACTGTAAGTTTTCTTTTGTAGTTTTTCTTTGTTGATTTTACACAGCTCTTCAGTAGGCCTGCAGAAGGCAAACTTGGTTCTCCCACTAAGCTGCATCAGTACAGTGTGGTTTACTGAACTTCTACTGAGACACATTAATGGTGCCCTGCTCTCGGGAAATAATGTCACCGTTATTTTGTGTCATTCTGTCTCTGTAGATTTCTCTAAAATATGCTCATCAAGCACAAGAAACAATCTCAAAAAGCCGTATTTCACACTCTTATTGAAGGTTACCTAGAAACATCTGCAGCGCAATAACAGTAAACTTTCACACATCCAAGAACACTAGCCATAAAGTGTTCCATTGTGCCTATTAACTGCAGTAAGAACTCTTCACAGGAGAGCACTTTATTGCTTCATTATTGGTTTTATATCATTTTAAATCCTGTTCACTGCAGAAACAAACATCCAAACAAATATTTAAAAAGCTAAATGGGGAAGTCTAGTAAAAATTAATCTGCTGCTGGAACCTCTAATGTGTGCGACACCACGTATGGCGCATCTGTGATCAGAATGCAATAGAATACTTTTAAAGATACAAAAAAAAACCAATGTATTTGCCTTTTTAGTAAATGCAGTTATACTTAATAGGAAGTGATCTAATTGATAGAGTGGGCTGACAGAGAGTAGGAATGTGCTGGTGATATATGTAGTGAGGTGATAATTTAGGAGAGGCTTAAATCTGGAAAGACTCAATTCACTGTTACAAATAAAGCACGGTTATACGGAAAGAACAAGGGGTTATGTAATCTATGGCTAGATAGAGATGATACATACTTGAATAGAC
>JAOWBP010052692.1:0-12487 GCA_028571105.1 Tragopan temminckii
ACCAGGCTGCCCAGGGCCCCATCCAACCTGGCCTTGAACACCTCCAGGGACGGGGCATCCACAACCTCTCTGGGCAAAGACCAACCTGCAGACACACCACGTCCAGCACCCTGCAGACATGTCCATGAGCCAGATTTATCTCAGGGAGAAGTGGTTACTGCTCAAAAAAATACAGAACAGAAAGATCCAGGCGAGGGAATCACTTGTTTCAACGCCCCGTGTTGCTTCCACCTACATGCTTCTTCCCAGTGGGGGCTGCTGTGCAGTGCGAGGGGCTCCCCTCCACCATCCAGCATCACTCTGCAAAAATAGGGAAACGCTGATTTTGGTAGGAACCTCACTGGGGACCTTGGGCAGTTTCGAGTCGCAGAGTGGATTTAGAGCCAAGCGCATGATTTTGGTCCCAAGACACGAGATTGGGCAGGGAATTGAACAGCTGGGGATGAGAAGAGAAGGGCACCATTGGCACGGCCATGGGGACATTGCTTATGTGCTTATGGAGCACTGATGTGCAGGAAATGTGAGTTTCTGTTATGGCCATGGTGAGCAAACAGATCATTACCAAATTACAGCTCCAATTCCTGAGCTGGAGATGGCATGAAGCTGAAATCTAGATGCAATTCCCAGCCATAGCTGAGGCTTGATGGGAGGCTGCTGTTAGCAGGACAATGCTGACATCACCCTCCAGCTGGGTGATGGAAATTGCTCTGCCTCCACACCCATGCACTTCTCCCTCAGTTCATAGCAATGGAAAAAAAGATTAAGATCCAGGAGACATCTATATGTCAAGGCAAGGTTCCCTTTGCAGCTCATCAGAAGTTGAATGAAGAACCATAGCTTATTGGTAATTAATACTACTGAGATTCACAACTTGTTTCAAAATTCAAAATCACATTGCAGTTTGTGGTTCCTGGCCTGTAAAAGATCAAGTAAGGAGGTTAACAGCTGCCACTCTAGCAAGAAGTGGGACAAACACTTTAACATCCACCTACTGTCACTTCTCTGTGGGAGAAATAGGGAAAATGAATTTTTCTCCAACTTACAAATTACTGTTCTTTTAATTACCACATTAGAAAGATTTCTTTGTGCTGCAACCTGGGATATCCTTTATCTTTTTTCCCTTTTCTTGAGCTGGCTCAGTTTTAGAGTTGAGTCAAAGTTCTTCTTCGTTCTTCTTTCATACAAGCCCAGGTTCTCTGCTATCTGAGTGGGTTGGCTTGTGACTGCCTGCCTGCCTATATTTGACACTCCTGGCCATGCTGTTGCATCAGGGTGTTTGCACCGTTGGAAGCAAATTGCACCCAGCAAAAATAGAGTAGGACACAACATCTAGACACATGCAAACTCAGTGGGGAGGGAGGGTATTTCAACCTGGGCCTTGGTTTCACAGCCTTGGTGTCATAATAAACCCAAGGGTCTGACAAAATAAAATATGCATCATGGTATTTCTCTGTATTTTCACAGCTGTGGCTTAGGTGGAGCTTGTTTTTATGGTCTTATATTTGGTGCTGTGGCAAAAATGATCAGAGAAATGGATTTGGAGAAATAAGTGGCTGTCGTTCCTGCTGGAGTCTGGAATCTCCCTTCCTCCATGTGAGCCCCAGTTTTCGCAGCCACATTTTGCTTGAGGAACCCAGCACATTGCCTGCCCAAAGGTCTCAGCTCCTGTGAACGCAGTCCTCACTCTCAGCTCTCCCCACTGACTCTTCTGCCCAATTCTTAGCCATCCCAAGGCTGGCGAAATGCTTTCAGAGCATCCCTCCCCTCCCGTTACCTGCACAGGGTTGATTTTCTGAGGGCTGTGATTTGATGCATGAACCAAGTTCCACCAGCAGGGTAGAGTAGAAATCCAAATCTTTGAGCTCTGCCGAAGATGACTGCAGGTGAGTTATCCCACCAAGCTTCCTTCATGAGGCATGACAGAGGTTTCCTTGGCATTAGGACTGGCCAGCTCTTTGGGGCAGGGAGATGTCCTTCAGCTGGTGACCATGCAAAGCAAGGTGCTTCCCATATTACAACACGCTCACAGGAAGAGCCTGGAGATGCTCAGTGTGGACAGGCTGCTGTGCTGAAATGGGACATTGAGCAATCAAACCAGTTGGAAATCCTGGTGTCTAGAAATAAAAAGTGACTGTTTTTCTAACGCCTATAGGGGCCGGTGGGGCCCAGGCCAAGCAGCAATGGGTTGGAGGAAGCAGCTGTAGCTGGTTTGCATTGTATTCCTGAGCAGTTTGACTGCGAGTTTGGACCTTCCATTGAGCTGCGGTTGTCTGTACTTGGCCTCCAGTGGGATAGGGATGGCTGTAGAGCTCTTCCTGTTTCTACAGAATGAGACAGACAAAATCTCAGAAGTTAGCTGGATCCAGACCTCAACATCCTTCTAACCAGCCCAGTGAGTCTGTTCTTCACATAGGAGACTTGTCACCATGGTATTCCAATAATTCTGACTTCTTACACAGTATTTCAAGCATGTGGTAGAGATGGATAGGCACTGGTTGTACTTACGGACACAGAATTCTGCTTCTGAAGCCATGGGCGGTGGGTCTGTCTGCATTTGTTGAAGGCTATGACATGGGAATCTATGGGAACATTACACAACATTAAGGATCAAGGCTGATAACACTGCAGGATGTATTTTTCTCCTAAGAAAAATTATTCCCAGTGGTACAAGAGACTTCCAGCCTGACATATCTCAAGAGGCAGGTTGGCTTTGAACCCAAATAACATTCCAGGAACCATCAGCTGGAGGAGACATGGGCTGCTGTGGGGCTTGCTGATGGACGAGCTGTTGATGAAGAAGAGCCGACACAAAGCACTGAGGTTTCACTTCAGTAAGGCCATAGAGAAGAACCCGAGTGAACAGAAACCAATGAAAGTCTTTGAGCTCCAAACCACTGAGATTCAACGCAGCTGCAGCGAGCAACTCATGAGGTCAGGTGAGGTGCAGGGATGGGTATCCAGGGTGCACCTTTGGGTCAGCATGAGATCTGCAGAAACTACTCAGAGCTCATACAGAGGCCACAGAAAGTCTGGGCCAAAACAACATGCAGCGTGGCACGGGTACCTTGAAACCTTCCTCTGTCTGCTGGGGTTTCTGGTCCTCTGCCTGTGAGTGAGCATCAGCCTCAGATGCTTCTCTTGTGTTACATTTTGGAGATGGGCAGAGTCAGGGATGTCCACCTTACGCAAGGCATTAAACTTGACCCCAACTGCAAGTCCTGCCAAAGCTTTCATCTGAAAGAGCACAAACCCTGCATCCAACCATGGATCCTACATCACTGTTCTCACAACTCCCCTCTGCCACCCAACCCACGGTCTCCTTCCCAGACCTTGGCCACCCACCAGCTGTCTCCTCTTGGTCTGGATGCTGTTTGGACTGGGAGCTGTGCTGCTGGCTGTACGGAGCAAGATGCAGTAGCCATCCTAAACCGCACTCTTGGCTCTGAGGCAGCATGGCAACACTAAAAATAAAGCACAGAGGGCTCCAAACAAAGGTACCTCTGTTCCCCTTGCTCTTCCGCGGTCTTGGGGTGGAAAATGAAAGAGCCCTGAATACATAGCAGGTGGCTCCAGGCAAGCCCAATATGGTGGTTTCTGAGGAAGGACTGGCTCTGGGACATCTGGGGAAACCGCAAGTGGTGTTTTGGTGTTCAAGCCTGCAGCCTGTCATATGTTTCACAAGTGGGCACGTGTTGTTCCATCGCAGCCGCACAGACCGCAGGTCACCTCGCTCCCTCCTCCATCAGCACCTTGCCTGCAGAAAAGGTGCTTCTTCACGAGCCAGGAGGCCCAAAGGGAAAACTGTGCCCAGGGAGGGATGGACGATGTGGGGTGGAATGGTTGATCTGAAAGGCTTGGAAGAAAAGGGGAAAGGTTGGCCCTCTTGCTCATGGTTTTGTTAGTTTGGTATGGGTTGCAGCATGACACACACAAATGCGTTGACCCTTCAGTTCTGCAAGGGATGAAATAGGATTAATCACCACAGTGACCCTAAGGACAGGAGAAAGGCTTGAGGGGTGCGTGCTGGTGGTACAGTACCTCACCACCCACTTCTTTGATCGAGTATCTCATAAGCCAGAGCTGTACTCATAGCAGGAGCTGTGGAATTCATTGCACTTGGGCTACTGACATATGTAAGCTCCAAAGCTTCAGGCTGTAATGCCTGCAAGGGATGCACACGAGGGCACAGGACCACAGGTATCCCACTGATACAGTTGGATCCCAATGCACGATTTAGTAGGATGCTCGTAGCATGAATACCCATCCCATGTAGCCCAACAGGACAGATTGCCAAAGGGGTCTCACCCCAGAACAGCCAAGAATGTAGGGCCATCCTTTAATCCTAAGGTGTAACCACTTTTCAGCTGGGTTTGCCATCTCAGAGCACTTTCTTGGCACTCTGAAGTCAGCAGCATGTGAGATAAGCAGCTCTTCAGGACAGGGGAACAGAGAGGCTGCATGCTTAGCCTGGAGGAATGCAGCAGGGTCAGCTTCAAACCCCTGGTGAGCTTTTGGTGGTTTTGTTGTTTTTGGTTTTTTTTTCTCCTAAGTCTGACAATCTGCTTTGATACCCAAGAAAGGAGGAGGACAGCTTTGCATCCATCTCCTCAGCATTTCCCTTCAGCTGCATGGATCTCAATGCAATTCTCTACACAAATACCTGTGAACCCCACCCAGTACCTCGGGTATCAGGGTCACACCACAAAGACTGCTCCTTCCCCAGCCAAAGCATTTGGCAGGGCTGGACCAAAACACACAGCTGTTTGTTGGTGTTTGTCCTTCACACGGGCAAGGACACAGACCCAACAAGGTCTTCACAGCCTTCCAGAGCCTCCTGCATTACCCCAAAAGCAAGCTGGAAAGGAAGGCAGATGAGGGTATGAATGCTCAGCCACCACTCCTGCAGTGTTGACTTCAATCAACCAACATAGGCAGATGCCCCCTTTCAGCATTCACTTCTTCCCAAACCCCTCCCACAATCCCCCAGCAGATCAAACCCACTGAGATGGATGTGGATGAGAAGACAGGGGGCAACAAGAACCATCAAATCAACCCCTCCAATCTTGGAGCATTATGGCCCAGCTCAGCAAGGTAAGGGCACCCAGGACAGTACCATGAAAGACAGGCAGAGACCTATCCTCATGCTCTTTTGTAAAATGACCCTACAGATACTGCATTTTTCCCCCTCCTCCATTGCATTACTGCATATTGCCCCCTGAGATGAAGCCAGTTACAGAGCAGGACCTCCACAGACCCCACACAAGGGAAGACTTGAGCAGGAACAAACTAGAGACCCCTCCACCAAGATTAGGAACCCCACTGACAGCACCAACAAAAACACTTTGCAAGACAAATACAAAATATAGCACTTTAATTGCAGGAAGGTACAAAAAAAAAAAAAGAAATTACAAAACCATTTAACAAAAACTTAGGCATAAAATAAATAGGCAGCCTCACTGCATGCACATCTGCAAGGTTCTTTGGTCCACGGTGCTTTGTGGCTGCTGCAAGGCATGAAACCATGCCCAAGGAGCTCCCCAGCACTGGGCAAACACAAAGCATATTAATGAGGATTGACACATGGAAGCTGCTGCCTGCTCACGCTTGGGAGAGACCAACACATGCATTTTGGGACAGTGAAGCCAACCTATTAACACTACACTGCTATCTTTAAAATAGAACATATCTGTCTGTATAAACTCTGGTTTGGGGTCAGAAAAATTAAGATCCCTATGTTCTCATAGCCAACATTTACATATATAATTTCTGCATCGCTCTCCGAATTTCAAAATACTTCCAATATGACTGACAAAAATATAAACCTCATTGCAAAAATAAAGAGGGATTTGAGGAGGCTTTTCCATGGAAAGCATACCACAGACTTCACAGCAGGACTGCAAATTCTTTGGGGGAAAATAAAGAATTACTTCTGTTAAGGATTTACTTGAGCACTGTAAGGCCTTTCCAGGAGTCACCACCTCTTTCCAATGGTGGTTCTCAAACCAAGTGGGGCTGTTACTCTGGACCGCTGTGCTTACACAGATTTTTGGACTGAAAACAGCAAAGATGAAAAACCAACTCGCCAAACAAAGGGAAATTTTTTAGGCACTGATGGATCCCAACTGGTCTGGAGTCACCCAGACCCCACGTTGTGCCTATGGAGGCTCACACAGCAATCTGTTGATTCTCTCTGAACAGCGGCCGTTGGTGTGGCCCACAGATGTCCTGGAAGATCCTGTACACCTGCTCCTGCTGCACCTCATCAGGCAGCATGGGGCTGCTGCAGGTCTTGCCAGCCTCCTCCATCACCTGCCTGACACACAGCTGCTCCACCTAGACCAAAAAAAAAGAAAGGAGTTGTGAGGGCACTAGGAGAAGAGCAGCCATGGCCAGGCCTACCGAAGCCTGCAGCCCAACACCATGATGCACCATAAGGCATGGCCACAGGGGCTGTTAGAGGGAGGAGAGGACAGGCTGCCTTTGTATGATTCCGTGACCCAGTCAGAAAGTTGGGCAAGGATGAGCAGGACTGGGTTCTGAGCTTGGAAACCCCCACCTTTCAGAAGCTCAGAGGTCTGGTGGGTCTCGCTTGCTGTAATGCCCACCCCACACCATGGTCTCATGTCCTCTCTGCCACCCATAGGGTGCTGTGCCTGCTGTGGACTCTTGAAATGCCCCATACCTTGCCCCAAGGAAAGGCTGTAGGGCTGAAGAGGCAGCCAGAGGCCACCACTTAATGCAGTCATTCCAGGGACTTATCCCCTCATTTTCCACAGCAGAAGGCACAGCTCCCAGTGCCAAGGGGCAGGAACAGAAGGAAGCACTGACCAAGCAGCAGAACAAAACAGAAGCACAGGAATCAGGCAGAAAACAACTTTTCTAAACCAGCAGGAAATCTACTAGCTGCACAGCATATGGAAGCTTTGCTTGTAGATGTGGTCTAACCAGGCCAAGGGGGTCTGAGACAAGCAACAGTATCTCAGGAGGCTCACGCCAACCAGAGACTGGAGCCAGAGTCCCACTTTTAGGAAAAAATGAGCAGTACAGTTCAGAGAGAGGCATAATCCAGTGTGAGGGACCAGGAGCAGGGCAGATCATAGCAGCTGCCATACCTGGACGAGGATGAGCTTACACCGCAGTGGCACTGTGTCTGGGAACTCCTCTCCAAAGCACAACATGACCCTGCTGTCCGGGAAGCGACCCTGGTTGTTGTAGTACTGCTGCAGCTCTGCAAGGAGAGGAGCACAGCTGGAGGCTGTCTGCAAGTTGTGATGCACAGCATACGGATCAAGCACCCTGACACGAAGCAGGCTGGTGGCTCTGCCAGGAGAAACCCTGCTGCACAAAGCCTCCAGCCATGAAGCCTCTGCTACGTGACAATGCACTGCATCTGCATCACTCCTTCCCAGATCTGACATCTGGAGTTACTCATCCACATCACTTAGGTAAACAGCAGCGATGCACAGTTATAACCTCAAAGCACTCCAAGAGGAAGCGGAGCAAAGCCAAGAACATCAACCCCTCCTACAGTGCTCATACCAACCTCTAAAGAATAAGTTGGTGTCAAATATCTTCACCACTTCATCACGGTCCAGTTTGCTTGGCCTGTCCTTGTACACCACTGTGTTCCCACTCCAAAAGACCCTTCCCTGGCACAGCCTCTTGATGAAGATGCCCTGCTTGTTGCTGTGCAGCAGGACACCCCTCTCCAGGTGCCCAAAGAGCTTCTTGGTGATCTGCTTCTGGCGGTCATTCTGAATGGCTTCGGCAGAGGGGAACCTCACATGCTCCAGGCTATCAGGGGCGTAGAGCTTCTCACCGTGGTTAGAGGGTTGGCTGAGCGACAGCCTGCAACCCTCAGGATATGAGGTGGTAATGTGCCCCACCAGCCTCCCGCTGTAGAAGAAGGTGATCACCATCTGGGAGTAGCCTGGAAGAAAAGGACAGGTGAGATAGAGCGGCTGTCTGCCATATAGCACACGTACACAAGCTCCAGAGAGGAGTGTGATGGCCACGGCCCAGTATCACACAGGGGAATGGGAGCTCCCTTACCCGAATGATGCTGCTCGTAGCCAGTGTACCCATTCACCAGGGGCAAAGCTGTGGGCAGAGAGAGTAGAGATGTGCCCAGCTCCAGCACACTTTCCCTTTCCCAAAGCCTAATCCCACCCTCCCACTACCCCCAAAGCTTTTCCCACTCAGCAAGCACATCAGGCACCCCATCTCCTGAATGGGAGACACCAGCAAACACCCCCAGGGTAATTTTAAGAATTGTGCAATGAACGCTGCACTGTGGGGTGCCCTATATCCACCAAAATGCTGACTTAAAGTACTAAAGAAGGTAGAATACAAGTGCTGCCCAGAGGGAGCCTACACCATCCATCGTCACAGGCTCTGCCCTTGGACAAACAGCTGGGTCCCGTAGAACACCCCACAAGCTACTTACAGGGGCTGGGCTGCTGCATCCACCAGTCTGGTATTGGGGGGTTTCTGCAGGTCTCCTGTGGGGGTGAGGGGCTTCTCTTGATGATCCCCAGGTATTCATCCACACAAGGAGGCTGGAACAGGAAGAGATGCCCATTAGATCAGCCAGGGGCAGAAAGCTGACTAGGGCCCGAAGAGGGGCTCGAGAGGCAAGGCAAGAAGGCAAAAGGGATGCCAAGAGGCTGGTGAACGCTTTTTGGTTAGAAAGAGCAAGTTTGGGATTCCCCAGGCTGTGCACCCAAATAACCTCTCAAGAGGCATGGAGCAGAACAGGTCCCACACCAAGAAGGGGAACAGAGGCACAAGAAGCCTGCAGCCTCCACCAAACACAAATGCAAACGAAGCATGCTCCAGCCATGAGCAACCACACCAACCTCAAGCTTGCTCAGATGAATGACCACAGCCAGCGCAGCTGCAAAAGCACAGTGCTCTTCACGAGGCAGATGTAGCTTTAGACACAACCAGGCAACCAGTCTTTGCCTAGTCAGGTCTGTGTCCACGGAAGAGGGCTCACCTCTTTCATCAGGTCATCGATGGCAGAAGGGCTGCAGTCCATGTCTCCAACGTCAGTCAGGCTGCTCCCATTCCCAACGCCGATTTTGCCTGCAGAGAGCAACAAGGATGATGCAGCAGGGCAGCCAAGGCCTCGCCACCAGATTTCAGAAACCCCACGAAAGTTATGAAACTGAGAACCGCAGCAATCCCGCGTTCCTCTTCCCCCCAGCAGCTGCATTTTGGGGCCAGAAACCAGCCTGCAATAAATGGCACTGGTACATGGTAATGAGCAGTAGGGCAAACTAAATTCAGCTTGGGGCTAGAGCAGAGGAGAGGGGTTTTTCTGAGCACCCCAGAGACTGGTGCTGCTTCTCTTTTTTCCATGAGCCGTGCTGCCGGTGGGAACCTGCAGTGCCATTTGCATACAGGGCCCCGTGTGAACACACAGAAGGAGACAAGATACTACAAACAGATCTGCATGACCTTTCTTGCTTTCTACCCCCTCTCCTCCTTTTCTCTAAGACAGAGCTAGCAAGGAAAGAAAAGAGGAAAAGCACACACACACCAGAACAGCAGCAGAGAGATACATATTGCAACCTGTGCTGTACCCAGTATAGCAGTGACTGCTCCCTGCTGAGCTGCTGTTCCTCCAATAAGTGCTAGCAAGAGGGAAGGGATTTACTGCAACTCCCTGCTAGGTGTCAGGAGGACAAAGGGCTGGGAGGGCTCAAGCAACCCCAAAGCAGGGGAAGGATTCAGGTTTGTGCATCTTTATTTCCCAAGCAGCAGTTAAGTATGGAGGAAAAATAAAAACACTATTGGTCCTAACAACCCAGCAGCTCCTTCCCCACCTCCCAGCACTGCAGTGATGCAGGACATGTCCCCAAGCCATGGGGCCAGCCCCACACTGCTGGGTGTAGGTCAGCAGCACTCAGCGCCCATGCCCTTCAATGGGGCACTCACATTTCTGCTCTTCCTCTGGCACGATCCTGTACACCTTGTAGGGCTCAGAGATGTCCAGCTGGGACCTGTCTGTCACCTCCTCAAAGTCAGGGCTCTTGTTCAAGGCACAGCGCAGCCGTGTCTTCCAGGTGGCTGGCTCTGCTTTGTCACCTTCTTTGAATTTGCCTTTGAAAACAGCCCAAGCCTAAAGCAAAACAAAAATGAAATCATCTTCCATGCAAGCTCTGCAAATCCTTTTGGACCAAAGAGCAGATGAGCAGCACATCTTGGGCACGCTGTTGCTCAGAAATGGGACATCTCATAGAAGTCCTCAAAAGTTCAGGCATTGCCCCACGCCCAGCTCTGCACCAGCCACATCACACCAAGCTAAGAGAGCTGGAGTTGGTTTCATGCCCTTCACAGCACAGCTCAAACCGGAGCCAAAACAGCAGTGTGCAACTTCACCTTCGCACAGACTGATGCAAGGGTGCACATCCAAGCAATTGTCCTGATTCAACAACACACAAACCCATACTAAAATACACCTCATCTTTCCAGCTTCAGACCAGTAACTGACAGCTGGACTCTTTGTTTAATAGAAAGCACAAATGACATTTTTCATGGGGCGGTGGGAGAGTGTATTTTAATACAGATAACAGATATGAATATATATAAAGCCACCTCTACAACCCATTGCTCTGGCCCTGAAAGCCATCAGTCACCGTGGATAGAGCAAAGTATGGGAATAGGGCAGAGGGAAGGGAATTCCTGGGGAAGAGCCTGACTTTTTGGTTCAGGACAGAATTTTCCCATTATACCTAAAATGTGAAGTCCCTCTTCTCTGAGAAAAGCTGACGCTTCCTTCCTTCCCTTTCTTTTTTTGGTAAATACACTCTTATCAGAAAGAGCCCAGTAGGAAGCTTAGGGCAAATCACGGAGCACATCAGGCCAGGATTAGAACATGCCAGGAACAAACCTAAACCTGGCACCAACACTCAGCAAAAAGGAAGAATCACCCCCAAATGATCCCGATGGGGATCCTACAGGAAGCAAAGCGCTGCAAGCTGCAGATCCTGCTGACAGCAAGGACATCTCCCACCAGCTGAGATCCAGACAAGCCAGAAACCATTGACAACAGGGACGGACCACCTCACCTTATAGCCCAGAAGCCATTGGTAACAGAGACAGACCATCTCACCCTACCTTGAAAATCGAAGCGTCCACCTCCTGGTTGTAATCCTGCTTCCCTGCATGCTTCCATGGGATGCGGAACATGGTTTTCTCCTCATTCTCCCAGATGAGCCCTGGGTACTGCTCGCTGTCAATCTGCTCAATCAGCCACTGCCGCAGCCGCCTCCCACCGTTGCGGTCACACATCCTAGGCAGAAGTGGGAGCTGTCAGTCTGTCTGTCTATTTATCTCCACACCCCTTTACCCCCCACTAACAGCAGCTGGGTCTACGGAGATATCTTAATGCATTCTAATAGCTGCATTTCACTTTCAGGGCACCCGACTGGTGAGCCAGCAGATTGCAATGCTGTCTCCAAGTAGGAAAAAAAAAAGCGATTTGGATGCAAGCAATCACCTTCTGCTCCACTTTATCACGTGCAGCGTTGGCAATGCACTGCCTGCAAACACCAGCAGCTGCCACGTGCCCCTCCGTGCACCAAACCTCCCTTTTTTACACGGGAAAAGCCATAGCAGCGATTCTCCAGCTGCCCCCCATCGCTCCGCCCCAGCCGTGTGGGCAGGCACTGGACTGGTGCCCACACCCCATTTACTGAATATGACGAAAGCACTCATTAGCCTATCTGCAGCCTGCATGGAGTCTTGCTGGAAGGCACCTTTATCCCCCTGCTGCTGAGGAAAGCTCTGTCGCAGCAACAGGCTGCCTTGCAATCACTCCTCTTTTTGGGATCAGCTCCATAGGAACTATGCTGTCACCTAAAGAAGTGACGCTGTAGAGGCAGACAGCTCCCAACACTATAGCAACGGGGGGAAAAAAAATAAAAAAGGGTGAAGCCTCTCGCAGCAAGGAGCAGTGCAGGTAGCAGCAGGGTCACCGCAGGGAGCAGGGCCACGCAACCACATCCTCTCCAGGACAGGATCAGGGGGGTGAGGTCACCTCATTTCTGGTCTCAGCTCGTTGTTAGCAAAATGGCTTAGTGGAGCAGCCATGAGAAAGCCAACTCAGCCCATCTTCTCATAAGCTTGTTCACATTACCTTGAAACTTCACATCTCAGCACGCAAAGATCCTTCCCAATGCACTCCCAGCACCGTGCAGCCCTATTTCCTGCACACCCAGCTCCCTAGAAGCACCCTTCCCAGCACCCTAAAGCCCCTATTTCCTACAACCCAGTACCCTGCCTGCCCTACTATGCACACACAGCACTCTAAAACTCCAGCCCTAGAGCCCGCATCCCATCTCCATCCACCCCCACGACGCCGCTTGTCCAGCACCCTACACTCTCAGCATTTTGAAGCCCTACCCCCCAGCACCCTGAGGCCTCCATTCCAGCACCCCCAACCCTACCTCCCACACTCCCAGCACCACCCTGCCCCCAC
>JAOWBP010052693.1:0-12486 GCA_028571105.1 Tragopan temminckii
GATATCCCTCTCCTCAGCTACTCAGTCCCATTACCACACACCATGGGGCAGTGTCCCAAGCTGTACCCACCCCAGGGGTTGTATTGCAGCAAGTCTGGCACTCTTGTTCCCTTAGTGCTGTATTTTATTTTACTGAGCCAGTGGCTGCTGGAACAACCCAGTGCTGGCCTCAGTCCGAGGACTACAGTAGCTCTTCCTCCCTGGAGAAAGCAAGACAGCCTAAGAATAAGGAGCAGCTTGAAGAGGGAGAGGCTCATGTTACAGCCCGAGAGATTTTAACTGGCTTGTGGATTTTATTCACCCAAGCTGCCTTCATCTGCACCCGCAGGCACCCAAAATCCAAATCTTTTGCCTCACAAGAAGCCAATGGAGAGCACAGATAAAATAAGAAGACAGATGTTCCAGCAGCTGGAGTGGCTTTCCATGGAAACCTGGGCTCGCATCCTTGAATTGTTACACAAATATAGTATGTCTAACACTGCTTTTCTTCAGTTTTTCATCTCCTACAGCATAGAGAGACACTCCAGTTGATATAACATGTCTAAGTTTGCTCAGATTTTTTTCTTGGTGTCTAAGATTTGCAGAATTTTGAGTATCATGGATTTATCAAGGATGAACTTCAATGTGTGCCAAACACAGATTCATTGAAAAAAAGAACAAGTTCTTTCATTAACTACCTGTCTGAATATATTCTCAGTCAGAAGAGAACATCTCCCACGATGTTTAGCAGGCTCCTATTAGGTTTTGGAGCATGTTAGTGGACCATCTGTTAAAATGTACAAGTTTGCCAAGGTTACAATTGAATTAAAATATGTCTGAAGCTCCCAACCATGTCACTCCCATTACCTCAGCATGATTTAACTACATTAAAGAAACAAGGAGAATGACAAGCCCATGCAGCATAGTAGGGTTTGAATCGCTGGTATTAAGGCACTGAAATTTATCCTGACTACTTCAGTTTGAGTCAGTATTTTATGACGAAGTTCTGAGATCTCAGTGACTAAAAATCTTGCTTCAGGCATCCCTGTTATATTCCATATAATGACATCGTTGCATGTAATGAGATGTTAGCAGCTCATTCACTGCTTGCATCTGTCTTGGAGGAGAAAACTGTAATTTCGTGACATATACACTGATTACTGTAAACATAAATTAGTCATGGCAAATTTTGAGAAGTCCAAGCTTCAGAAATTATGGCAAGAATGATGGAGATGCAAAGGTATGTTTTGAAGGAACCACCTATTTTTGGAGAATTTGTCTTCTGCTTTTGATTCATTTTGTGTTAGAGATATCTCCCTCTCAAACCTCCATGTGCAATTTGAAGGATGTAGCATATTGAATCCAGGACTGATAAAGCCAGTCAGAATGCCATGAGATTCAAACCTTAACCTCAAACTTTGTCTGGATAATTTGTGTGAAAGGACAAAAGCTAAGCAAAATCCACAAGCTGCTCTTTACTTTAGATGGAATAACAAATTGGGTTCAAGTCACTCAGGAGGCCTCTGCTTGTGTGTGCTCTTCTTGCAGCGGGTCACTGACAGTACAGATGTTTTTTCTGATACAGTCATCCTGGGGTTCCACAGAGGATTAAACCCCTTTGCAGGCATTAAAATATAGGTGTGTGTCTGAACACCAGCCCTCTAAACTCTCATTATAGCCACTATAGTTTGAGTCAGCTGCCTAAATAAGGCCAGCTAGTGCAGTGCTTCTTTCCTACTCCCTGAACTCCCTCCTTTGAAGACCAGATGTCTCAGGCTGTGCCTCCTTACAACAGCCTAGATACTAGAACAAAAAAGGTAGTTTGGGAAAGTCATTTTCTATTGATTTTACAGGGTGAATAAAATAAAACATTTAATATCTCTCTTGTTTAGAATAAGACTTTTCATTTTACTGAACCTACAATGGGATGTGTGATTTGAGTTAGCTTTATAGGAATATGGATGAGGCCCCGTTCTGGAAGATCTCTTCTAAGGCATGTGCATCCAAGGGGATGCTGGTGCATTTTGGCAGCCATTTGGTCACAGATGTGGGACCAGGTACCAGGGAAGGAGCCTGACACACAGACAGGAACTGGGGATGATGCTGGCCCTAGCAGCAGCAAGGGCTCAAGTAGACACAATCAAACATGGAATTTCAGTTCAAGAATGTTAAAATATTTTTGCATTGCAATGTCGAAAAAATGTATTTTACACAGGGATTTACTAGAACTTTATATTTCTTGAGAAAATTTTGCTACTCAAACTTTTCATTTTCAGTGAAAGCAAAAGAACGACGACTGTTGTTTCTCAGGGTCAGAAAGCCTGATCTGCTGCCTGCTGAGCAGCAGCCTGAGAGTACCTACAAGCAAGAGAGCAGGAAAATGTTTTTGCTCTCATGTTTTCCTCTCTCTTATGTTACACCATTCCTTGTAGCCTCATGTCGGTGAGTACAAAGTACCTCCTGGCCATGACATCACGCCACAGAAAACAGACTAATGAGGCAAAGGAAGCAAGGCTCACTTTTCTGCAGGGAGGCTGGCTCCGATCACCTGGTTATAGTTAAGACAGATCACACTGAGCTGTTCTGCTTTGTAAGAGCTGAATTTCTTTCTGTTACTGCATGTTTATCTGATATCTTGTAAAAACTGTCCATTTCTCCAGCCTTTAGATCTTTTGCTTTTCTGAAATACTTAATCTCCAACTGTGACCCTTCAGCAAAACCAGCTCACTTCATCAAATGAATCCTGTGACTTTGATTATGTAGGAGCTTTCATTAAAGAGGTCCAAAGTAAAGCAGACAAGGAAACATCTTTGTGATTTGCAGCAATGCATTGAGAAACAAAAGGAAATGGATGGCAGAGATAAGGAAAATAAAATAGCCACAATTTTTTAATAAGTGGAATGGAATTTCCCCTGAGGGTCTGTGTTATAATGTTCTTTGGTAAAACACAAGCAAAACTCATAGTAGTGGAACTTAAATGCAAAATACTGCCAACTTCAAGCAGCACAATGAAATTGCTAATAGTCAGAAAATGCTGACATGAAGGTTTCAAACCTTCAGACAAGTAGCCGTTATATATTTAACCAATGAAACTGGGACGACTGTGCACACTGTCTGTATGACATATGCTGCAATAAGATTGCATTTTGCACTTTGTTTTTTTAAGTGTTCAATTATGGCACAACATTCTGATTATTTTGTTTGTCTGCACTGTATTTTTGTAGTTCTAAAGAGCAAAATCTTCTGTGGGTGATGTGAATGGGCTAGTTTTATCTTCAGTTAAACTGTTATTGGCTAGTACGAGGGCAGTATGTTTACAAAGGGGCCTGATTGACATTCAATACCATTACAGACTGTACAGATCAGTGCAGAAAATCAGCCAGTCCTGCTGATGATCTCACATGTAATATCTTCTTTGTATCTTCCACATTGATTTTCTCCTAGTCTAATGTTAAGCAACTGAGTAAGACTGAGGAATGGTTTTTTGAGTATTTTACTGATTTGGACATTTTTAAAGCAGAAATGATGTTTTATGTTATTCCATTTACAGGTTCCTTCATAAAAATGATCCAAACTGCCATGACAGGGCTGCTGTCTTATGTAAAATCCAGTAAAACTATGCGGCAATGTTGCCTATGAGTTAAATTTCTTTTAACTAAAACTTAGAACAGATCCCAGGACATGATAGATCTCATAAATTCTCATTTTTAAAAAAATTCCTTCAACTAAGCAAAGTACAAGATCCCAAAAAGGATTATTTTACTGCTAACCTTTCAACATCATGTATTTTCTTGTAGCATTGCCAGAAGAAATGATTATCCTTTTAACAATTACAGAAGTGTACTTTACCATTCCCTCACAATTCAAAAGAGAATTTTGTTCTAAGTTTCAAAGAAGCCAAGACCAACATGGATGAGGTCAGGCCAAAACTGTTTAAAAAAGATTCAGCATGTGGAAAGAGCGTGTTAAGGACAGAAAGTGACCTGCAGACTTTAAGGAGAAATGAATCTGGCATATAACTGACGTAATTTTTCTGAGATGGTTTGCTGTAGTCCAGGCTGCACTGGTCTAGAAATTCTGAGCTGAAGGGAACCAGCAGTTGTACAGCTGGGGGCTGACCTGCTGGAGAGGAGCTCTGCAAAAAAGGACCTGGGTGTCCTGGTGTGCAACAGGCAGGCCATGAGCCAGCAGTGTGCCCTTGTGGCCAAGAAGGCCAATGGTATCCTGGGGTACACTAAACAGAGTGTGGTCAGCAGGTCGAGAGAGGTGATCCTCCCCCTCTATTCTGCCCTGGTGAAGTCACATCTGGAATACTGTGTCCAGTTCTGTGTTCTGTGCTCCTCAGTTCAAGAAAGACAGAAAACTGCTGGAGAAAGTCCAGCAGAGAGCTACAAAGTTGAGGAGGGGCCTGGAGCATCTCCTGTGAGAGAGAAGACACGGGTGATCTCAACAGTGCTTAAAAATACCCAAAGGGCAGGAGTCAAGTCAATGGGCCAAGCTCTTTTCAACAGTGCCCAGTGACAAAACAAGAGCCAATGAGCACAAACTGGAACATAGGAAGTCTTATACAAAAACGAGGTAAAAATTGCTTACTGAGCACTGGAATGGCTGCCAAAAGAGGTTGTGGAGTCTCTTTTCTTGGAAGTAGAAAAACTCACCTGGATGCTTTCTTTTGTAACCTACTGTAGGGAACCTGCTTTAGTAGAGGGGTTGGACTAGATGATCTCCAGAGGTTCTTCACAACCCCTTTTATTCTGAGATTCTGTGGGGAAGAAGAAAAAAAATAAAGCAGGTTCAATTTCAAGGCTCTTGTAGTAAAAACACACTCAACTCATTATCCAATAACCTTGGAAATTCAATTACAATGTCTGAGATCTAAAGCATGAAGGATACTTTCCCTGCCATGCAAGTTAGACAAAAATATTGAAGCCTGGGGCCCTTAAGGCTTCCACTTTCCAGCTGTTAGATATCCATGGTGGCCTCTGCCCCTCTCCCCTTAGGAGTCTTTGGGATCCTGGTAACATAAGCAAGACTAAACAGCTCTCCATGTCCATAATCCCAGGGAGGTGGTAGAGTCAAGGTTTTCAAGAAGTGTGTAGATGTGGTACTTTGGGACATGGGCTAGTGGGCAATATTGGTGGACAGCTGGACAGTTGGACTGGATGATCTTAGAAGTTTTTTCCAACCTTAATGCTCCTATGATTCTATGTGGATGGTGGGTAGAGCGGTTACAGAGAGCAGCAAACAGGCTGGTCCCAGTGGAGTGGTTCCAGACTCTGCTCCGTGGGGGCAGGACATGCAGCAGGTACTGGGACTGTCACAATAAGCTGTGGAGCAGAGCTGGTGACAGCCAGCTACCTCATCTAGAAAGGGTTGGGAGATGTGGCAAAGCCATTCAGGTGAAGGGTAAAACCTGAGCCTGATCCAGCCTGAAGGTGAGGAAGTTGCAATTGCTGACACCCAACTCTAGAATTTCACTCCTCTCCCCTTTGGCAGAGCCCCGGGAGCTGTCTTCCACCATCTCAGACCCAGGAAAAGGTTTCTGGTCTCTGTTAGGAGATTTGAAGAGCTGGAGAACCCACATTTTTCCTCCTCTTTTATTCTGGTAATTAATCTCCTTTCACTGATTAAAAGTTCATAACTGGTTTCTCAGTTGGATTTGCTTGGAGTTAAGTCCCAGCCATCGGTTCTTGTTATGCTTTTCTCCTCTAGATTAAAGAGCTCTGCCATGCCCAGAATTTCTCCCCAAGAAGGTACTTATGTTTTGTAATCATATCATTCCTTGATCTTTTTGATCAGGTCACCAGACTGAGCTCCTCAGTCCCAGGGAGATGTCTTGGAGATAGCAGTAATGATCAGAAACGCTGACTTTATACTGCACTGACTCCATGAACTGCACTGACTCCATACTGAGCTGAATGTGCAAGATCAGGCTCTCCTGTTTAACATCACTGATACAGGAGCACAGGCTGTGGATATGGGCAAGGATTTGGAGATTAAATTGCTAAAAAGGATTAAATGTATTCCCCAGTCTCTGTAATGATTTTATTTTTCAGTGAAGATGGCCAAGCTACAAAGCTTTGTACCTTTTCAACATTTTCCCTCCTTGTGAATTATACAAGCGTTTTCTTGCCTCAGCAGCTGCTGCTTTACTCACACTACATTTTCTTATGCAAACACAGCAATATTTACTGTATTATCCTGGTTTAGATTAAATTACACTGAAGTTGCCAGACTCTCTCTCAGGATCTGTGTAAAAACAATTGTGTTTCTTTCTGTAAGCTCTGGGATCAGTAGCTGAAGCAGCAGGACACCAGCCAGGCAGTGGGCAGGGAGCACAGACTGGGCAGGAACTGCTCCATGGTGACAATGTGTCCCCGCCACCCATCCTGCAGGGGACTGGTGACACTGGGCTGTGTGCAAGCCTATGTGCAAGAGAAGGACACAGGAAGGCCAGGAGCAGATTTGGAGGACAGACAAGCTGGCAGCCAGACCACACAGAGCAGTGGTGACAAGAGGAGATCTCTGAGAGGGCACCAGAAAAAATTTCCTTTCGAACTGGGAATAAATAATTGTCCCTGCTTGCTTGAGACATCCTGTGCTCAGTATACTTTGTATAATTCTGCACAGAAAGGGGGTTGCATTGAGAAAATAGCTAATTTCACCTTCATCTAATAACTGCCATCTACAGGATCCAAGAATCTGGCCGTGTATTCAGATAGGAAGAAGGCAGTGGAATTTGCCTAGTAGCTAAACCAGACAGAGAAACTGGGTTTGCAGTACCACCTATGACGTGGATGCTCAGAGTGTCTCCTGCATTCACACTACATCCAGGGCTTGGTTCAACTGTTCTTATGGGAGCACAGGACCAGCTCTCCTTCCTGACCTCATAAATCTCATACCAACACTTTAATGTCCTTGCAATAGCTCCACAGGTAGCTCAGTCTCAGATTGCTTTCCAGAAGATGACAGCAAAGTTGTAAGGTTGGCTGGCTGGCCATACAGCTGCATTTTGGGGTAGTCTGTAACACTGGCTCCCACAGTTCCAGCTGCTTTGATGCATCTCCACCATTCTAGGAATAGTTTCCTGACTGCTGGCTGATCCCCTGGTATCACATATTTCTCTTTGCAGCAGAAAGCAGTGATTGCATTATCAATTATTTTGCATTTTTATTTATTTAAGAACAAGTGAAGTCATTTCTAAGGTACAGCAGTGCAAAGGCTAGACATTTTTACACAGCACCAGCAACTTCAGCAACTTAAAAACATTCAAGAGCATTCAAGAGCTCTTTATTTCTCTCTCTCTTTTTTTTTTTTTTCCTCATTGTGAGTGGAAAAAATGTTAAAAACAAATTCTCTAGCTAATTTGCTTGTAGGCTGAGATTCCTGCCAAGTGAATATTTATGTCCAAGTCTGAAAGATGGGATGTATAATGGAAGTGTTGAAATACTCTGAAGAAATCTGGAGTTTTTTGATGGCATACTCTCTAAGGTCAATCTTGTTGCTGTTAAAATCAGTGGTAAAACTTCCTTCAAATTCATGGGGAAACAGGAATAGGCTCTTGCATTAATTTGTTTCTATCTTTACAGGTTTCTCGTTCCTCCAAAATGTACCTATGGATGATCTCATGATCCTTATTGCCCATGTGTGCTGGCAAGACCCTCAAGTATTTAAGTGCTCAGGCATAACAGTATGCCAGATCACCTGCTGGCCTCATGTCAGCAGGGGACTGCAGGTTGGGGGATACTGTTTTTTTTTATGCTGATTACTGAATTTCCCCTACAAACACTACTTCATAGAAAGTCGTCTTTCACCAAGAAAGAAAGGAAAACAGTCTTTTCCTTTCTTGGGAGTTCAGATGGATATGGTTGAAAGCAAGTTTCGTACTGTTTCCAAGTAAAAGTGAAGTTACACACCTAGGTTTTTGCCTTAAGTGGAAGGGGAAAGACAGGCTATCAATCAGTTATGCAAGGCAGCTTCTCTGAGCCCTGCAATGGGCCAACCGTGCATCTTGTTGAGGAAGATAACAGAGCTCTTGTGATATGTTATTTGCCAGAACTGTGACTAAATACATCATGGATGTCCAACCTTTTGGGTTGACTGAGCCACATGAAGTGAAGAGGAATCATCTTGGGCCACAGGGGAAGTGGTGTCTCTTATTTATTTCCATGGAAACTACATCAGATACAGAGAGCACAGTAACACAACTGGATAGAGCGAATACTCACTTTGTGAGAAAATACGTTATATAAAATATATAGCCGCATCCCTGGAGACTTTGAAGGCCAGGCAGGAGGAAGCTCTCAGCTGATTGAGCTGTGGATGTCCCTGTTCATTGCAGGGGAGTTGGACTAGGTGTCCTTTAAAAGTTCCTTCTGACTCCAAGGATTCTGTGATTCTATTTTCAAATTCCCTTTTCAAAACAGAAAGCATGGATACCTGTTCTTCAGTGTTCAAAGTCTTCTGTTTAGCCAATGTATCAAAATGCACAGAAGTGTTTGCCATCATTTGAATCAGCACTGCACAGCATTGTCCTCCCTGTGCCCCAGTTTCAGTCAGCACTGTTAATAGTGCACTGAAGGTTTGGCTGTTGCTGAGTGATGAGCATGTGCCTGGAGCTGGTTGGCAGTGAAGATTCACTGCCTTTATAGCACAGAGAGAGGATGGGCTGCATTGCCCGCCATGGTGGCCTGAAGATTGGATGTGCCTGAATTACATCAAGAAGTGAACACAGTTGCCCTGTCTCCCTCTCCAGGACTTCTGTACTAAGATTTGAGTACTTGAAATGTCTGCCATGTCTAGAACACAAGGAGAAGGTGCAACTAAGCCACAAACTAAAATGTTGAACTGATGATACTATATAGATTGATCTAGATTTTCCTTAGAACAAGAATGATTAGGATCTCTCAAGCATTGAAGTATATTAGGGACTGTTGTACAAGCCCAACCACAGGTTGGAGCCCATAACCAGCAGGTTATGGAGTAAACAGATCTGCAAGCAATGGTGATGGAGAACTGGAGCTTGTCTCTTCCTTCATTCCTGCAGCTGTGAGTGACCATGGGCTTCAGAGCACTTGAGAGGGAGCGGAAACTGTCTGCACTAAGGTTAAATTTAATCCCTTTTGGATTGTAGTGGCTTGAAGGTGAACATGATGTTTTTCTCACCTTCCTGCACTTTGTAACATGGTTGTGTGAGCATTGTGGGAAATATGCAGTATTTTAAGCAAAAGTTGTTTTTACTTAGCAGCATCTTGGGTTATGCTTTACTGTATGTTTATCATAACCATAAGTAAGAGATGCTGTCTGCTCAAAAGCTTGCAGGTTTGCATCCTTTTTTGAGCTTTTCCCTTTTTTTTTTCCTTTAAAACTCAGATCAGTCAGCTGTGCCAAGGATGTTGCTGCCTGCCCAGTCCCTGCTCCTCATCTCCTGCCGCATCTACTTTCCGGTTTACTTTCACTCAAGCATGCACAAAAAAGCCTGGGGCAATTCTTTTGAGGCTGGATCCTCAATCACATGTGGAAATGGAAAACTAAGTATGTTTATTTTTTTTTAAGACCACTCTATACTTTAAAAGTTATTTTATACTTTATGGAATGCACTGAGTTAGTAAATACTGAGACGTGCTGTGCAGTGAGAGTGGGAGGCTCTCCCCATCCAGAAGAGGAGAAGCAGTCTCAGCAGAGCTGAGCTGGGGCTTTCTCACTGGTCACATCCTTCCTTTCACACAGCTCTCGTCCTTTGCAATGCCAGTCCTCTCTGAAGGTGGAAGAGGCAAAAGGGGCTCTTTAGGCACTTTACCAATAACATTCATATTCAATACGAATGAACTTTTTTCTGTAGGGTCCCTCCTAATAAGGATGCATTATTGCCAGCTCTAGAGAAGCACTTGCAGGCTGTTCCATTCTGGCTGAAAGCCTGACATGAGGAGTGCAACACTCACTGTCCTGTGATGCCACACTAACACTCACTAAGCCCTGCTTACGAAGAGCAAATTGCAGTGGCAGGTCCTGACACTTTCTGTCCCTCTTCTCCTGGACCATTGCAGTTGAACACAGCTCAGTGAACAAGCAGCGAAGAGTGAGTGCAACAGCAACACTCACTTCATGGGAGCCCAGGACCATTTATGCGTACACTACACAAATGACTTACCTCACCTCTACTCTGAAATACTGCTGCTTTTGTGGTGAGCCAGGCATAGCAGCAGCCCACCACAGGAAGCAGAGCAGGCTAATGAGGCTAACTGAAATGGTAAAGGGGGACTTGGAGGCAGAATCTGGTACCTCAAATTGGAACATATTCAGGATTCAGTGGTTAACACCACTATTTTTGCACAAAATGCCTTGGGACTTCAGACAACCACATATTTATATGGTTGTTGGAATTGTCTTCTACTCCCACTTCTGTTTCCTCAGCCTGTTTGCTGCTCTTCCTCCACAGACATCCATTCTTATAGCAGCCCAGAGCCCCGTGGATGGTTCAAGGCTGCACTAGGCAAGGGTCAGCACCTAGATTCACCACGATATATCAGTGATTAATGCTCTCAAATGCTCTAGGGAGAAATGCTTCCATATTAAGTACTTCCAGATTAGCACCTGGTGATAAGAGGTGGCAAAAAGTGGGTGAAGGAGATCTCTGAAGCACTTTGAAAGCAGAGAGAAATCTTCAAGGACTGATCCACTAGCTGTTGGTTTGCTGACCATTTATTTTTCACCTGGGATATTCTTTTGAATCTTTTTTCACCTGCTCCTCTGAGATGCTTTACAGAGAATGAAGCAGTGCAAGTTTGTGTATCTGCTCCTGCTCATCTGCAAAGTCCTCATGCTCTGATTCCTTCTCTGCAGTGTGGCTGTGCTGCCTTTGGTTGACAGGACAGCTGTGTCCCTTCAGAGATGTATGCAAGCTCCACTAAAATAATGTCTACCAGGCACCCATTCCTTGTGGGTTTCTCACAATTCTTTTGGCACAGATGATGTCATCAGTGATGTTGCTTGATAGCAGATCTGCAGGGAGAAAAGCACAGCCCAGGGAAATCACCTGAGAGCAGGACACCAGCATGAAGCAGATTTCCCCATGAGGAGCTCATCCTCCCTACTGCTGGGCTGCCATTAGCCTCATGTGTTGAATGCTACCTGGCAGCATTCTGCTTCTGTGTGGTCAGCAACAACCATGTATGTGTTTTCTCCCACAAATGCTGATGTGCCTGCCTCCATTATCACATGTGAGAGAGGGATGACAAGAGGGAGGAAAATGGGAGCAAACACATCTATGCTTACAACTTTCAATCTCTTCCCAAAAGGGAAAAAGTGCTATTTTTTTTTTTATAAGCTTTTCTGCCTGACTGGAAGAGGAGCTTTTGGTCTGACAGGAGCAGGAGATCCACCCCCACCCTTCCAGACCTTTCATGGAGTTTCTTCGTAGTTTTCTTGCATGACAGAAATGTCAGACAGAACAAAACTCTTCTGCTGTCTGACTGGGAGATCCCTGCTGGTGGCAGACCCCCAGCCAAGACCTGGACCTGCCTGGCAGTAGTACAGCCTTGGATGATTGCTTTCCCAAAAATCCACTCCACACAACCATGAAGCTGCATTTATCTCATCCCAGCCCCATATTACAACCCAGTCAAGTCAGGACTGCCTACCTTCCATGCACAGCCAAAACATGTGGAAAGGCATGGAAGCCTCACTGTGCAAGGACAGGAAAGGCTGGATATTTGGCAAGGGAAGGGAGCTGACTGCTGCCTCTGTTTGTGGGAACAGCCCCAGAGATGTGTGCCCAAGCATGTAGGCAGCAGCACTGTCAGATGGCCCAGGCCACAAATGGGTTGTGCAGATGTGAAAAACGCAAACCTTTAGGTACCATAAAGATGCAGGTTTTTTTGTTTTAGTGGTGAAGAGTCAGGTGGTTCTTGTGGGAACTGGAAAGCTGACAACAGGGACCTACTAAGGGAAGGGGTACATGGTTTAGCTGCTCAGATATCTTGGACTCTTACCCCCATGCTGTTCAGCCTCTGTGCAGGAGCCATGACGTACAGTGGCCTCAAATCTGTGAGGAAGCCACAGTGAGACTCACTAACCCTTGGCCTCTATTTGCACAACAGCCTTTTACACAATTACCAGCATGCAGTGAGTCACATCCTACAAGTGCAGGGCATTTGCCCAGGGAAAGGTCTCAGAGCTGGGCTTTAACTGAATTAAAATCCTTTCCTTGGGGTAATTTCACATCTTTCATAGAATCGTAGAATCATAGAATGCCTGGGTTGAAAAGGACTTCAAAGACCACCTAGTTTCAACCCCCCTGCTATGTGCAGGGTCACCAACCACTAGATCAGGCTGTCCAGAGACACATCCAGCCTGGCCTTGAATGCCTCCAGGGATGGGACATCTTCAGCCTCTCTGGGAAAGCTGTTCCAGTGCTTCACCACCCTCTGAGTGAAAAACTTCCTCCTAATATCTAACCTAAACCTCCCCTGTCTCAGTTTAAGATCATTCCCCCTTGTCCTATCACTA
>JAOWBP010052694.1:0-12482 GCA_028571105.1 Tragopan temminckii
GGTTGGTGGCCCTGCCTGTGGCAGGGGGGTTGGAGATTCATGATCCTTGAGGTCCCTTCCAACCCTGGCCATTCTGTAATATAGTATACTTCTGCAAAAGTAACCACTGGACACAGATTGATATCAGGGTATCCTGAAGTTGTGAATGCCTCATCCCTCAAAGTGTTCTAGGCCAGGATGCATGAGGATTTACACAATCTTGTGTAGTGGAAGGTGCCCATGGCAGGAGAGTTTGAATTAGATGGTCTTTAATGACCCTTCCAATCCAAACCATTTTATGGTTCTGTGATTCAATTCACAAGTGGAAAATACTGAAACTATGACCTGTGACTCACATATCAATTTTAACAAAAGCTAAGGATATAAACTTTCCAAACTTTCTAAACTGAGCCAAATTACAATGAGTCAAGAAAGTGAAAGTCCATTAAAGCAAATAGCAAATGAAATAATGTCTCCACCACTTTTAACAGAATTTTCTTTTGCATCCCATTGCACCTCAGTGTTTGACTCCCTAATCCACAATATTTTCAATAAGGGGCACAATGATGACAATATCTAACGGAAAATTGCTCAGAGCTATAGGAATCACAATAGATGGTTACATGCGATTTTTTTTTTATTATTATTATTTTAATTCTGTAGAATATGAGATGACAGACGGTAGGAAGGTAAATGAATAAATACACACTATTACTATGTGTGTTCATGTAAGTCCATGCATGCCAGAAAGCTCCTTGGCACTCCTATTAAATACCAGGAAGAATTCTGAATAGATGTTAAACACAAATTCAAAAGCTGCAAGTCTGTGACACATGTGATGTCTATCCTTAGTAACCTTTGGTTTTGAGGATGAGAGATTAAGATTTGTCATCCACTTTTACAGTGACTAATGAGCTAATAATTTACAGACAGATGAATACAGAATTTTTTAATTCTCTCTAAAATGGTGCCTACAAACCAAATGAATTATTTTAATCAAGAATAGAAGAGTCATAAATACTCTGAAAGGACTATCTTTTCAAGAGCTCTATCCAATCATGAATACAAATGAGATTGTTCACTGTGGTGCCATTACTTGTGGGTATAAATATTTGCTCTTTTACTTTAGTAAAAAGGCAAAGTAAAAAAAAGGCAAAGCTCTTTTAAACAAATGAATTCCCAAAAGTTTGTGTATTAGAAATGCTTTCACACATGCAAATAATGAGTATTATGGCTTACAGTTCCTGATATACTAAGAAAGAGATATTACTCTTGATTACTTTGGGCAGGTCATTTCATTCTTCTTTCTTTTGTTTGCCTTTTTTGCCTTCCTATTCTTCTCTTATTATTTTTATTTCTCTTATAAGCTCTTTCAAGCAGTAATTATCTATATAGTATGCTAATCCTTGCGTCTCAACTGGTACTCACGGAACAGCTGTAGTACAGATGTAATAAATGCAGTATAGAAATTCACAGTTGAAGGTGAAACAAAAAAAACCCTCCACTTATTTCAAACGGATTCTAAACTTTGCTCTAGAGTTATTTCATTTATAGTCCTTATCACTCTGTGTTCTTCCTTCACTTCCCTCCTTTCTGTCCCTCTGCAACATATTGGTACTGTGGGAGGCATTCACACTGTCTAACTTTAGTCAACTAATTTAGGGCTCTGAATCACCCTCTAGAAGTGCCTGCCTCATAGAAATTGACTACATATGGAATAGACATTTTTAAACGTAGGTGTTCTAATATCTACTTTTTTTTTTTTTTTTTTTTACAGTTACTAAGGTATCTCAGTCTTGGTAGTGCTAATTCTTCCTTGCATTCCTTCCTATACTTGAATAAAACATTTCCTGTCAACAGTGATTGAATTTATTAAATGTTCAGGTTGCAGAATTTTTTTTTCTCGCTATCTTAGCACCTTCATTTCACTTTCTCTCACCTAGACTTAACACAAGCACACTGCCTGTAGCATTAAGACAAGCATAAAAGAAGAAAAAGAAAAAATAAATATATAAGGTATTTACCCATAGAAATTTTCTAAAAAGTATATCTGTCAATAAATTGCAGCATTCAGCCAAGGAGGCCGCATCTGCAAGCAAGGCAATATTGGTCTCATGCCTAGCCATGCCTTGACCTTTCTTCTGAGACTGTCAACAAAGACACCAATTAGAGCCATGACTAGAGCAACACATTTCATGTTGTGCTAAATACAACTGTTACCAAGAAGACAAGGATCATCCATTTGTTTAATAATGGATTCTTGATTGGCTTAACATAGATCTTCAACTGGCAATTACTTTGGTAAGTCTCAAGACAAAGGAAAATTAAGGGTACTATTATATACTTTTTTTTTTTTTTTAATCTCTTATGTCACAGAAAGGCTTGCACTGTCCATGTTTGAATGATTTCCTAGTATATCACTGATTTTGTTTACTTTATCATCTCTTACACAAATTATATAAGACTTCAAGTTCTTTACTACCAGGATTTAATGTTAAAACTATTCGTTTCCACATTTCACAAGTAATTCAACATACTGAGAGTTGCAAGCCATTCAAGGTCAGCTTCTGAAAGTATGCCTTTCAACAAAGCCATAAGAAAAGGCTTGGTCGCTATATGTATCAAGTACCAGTTTAATTAGTTAAAGAATGTTAAATGTGACAACATGATGAGAGGCAGAAAAGGAGGACAATTATTATTTATTTTTTTCTATCTCATTTGCAAAATGCACATGTAATTTATAGAAAATTTATACAGGCAAGATGAAAAGAATGTATATTTAGACTGTTCACTGCATGAAAATGCTTAACGCTTTGTATTAATAGTAGGGAGAAGGTTATGGGATTATATCCTAATATTAGCATTATCTTCGAATTCCATTAATAGGAGTCATGTAGGTAAACCCATAGACAATATAATATTCTGTAAAGATTTTAAAAGGAATAAGACTGTCCAAGGTTCTTTAAACTTAAAAGAAATGTGCATGCAGCGATGACTATTAATTTCTATTTGTAAAATGAATGAAAATAATTTTAATCAAAATAACATTATTTTTTGTTCCTAATCAAATGTAATTTTTACCACACTAATTACTAGAAATTGATCATTTAGGCAGAACCACATGGAGATGGAAAGAGGGAATGTATCTTAAAGCAGGTTTTAAGTAAAAAGAAGTTTTTTAACTGAATCTATCTAAAGACACATAGACTGCCAATCATGATAGAGCTACTTATTTGGATTTACCAAATCCACTGGAAGGTGGAAAGATGTTATGTCATATACTCTATTTAAATCTCACATTTCTCAGTTAATGTTATGGACAAATTTCAAAAAATAACTCAAATAATCTGAGATTTTCAAGCCAATTTAGAGATTTTTGTGTGCAAACCATTGCTTCATCAAAATTTTATTTTACACAAGATTAGAATGTTTCCCTTGTAAGTTTATTTTTATTTTTTCTTCTTTTAACTGAGAAATAATATTTTGCCATATATCATTAATATATATTATCAATACTAATATATTATCAATATATTATCAATATATTATCAATGGTAAGTCACGATGCAATATTGACAGTACTACTATTATCAAATTTCTGGTCATACACTGCATTTTTAATTTGCTTTCTTAAAATAATTTTCAGACAAGAATTTCCAGTACCTTGCATATGCACGTAGTTTTGAAGTTATAGAAAGAAATTACTTAATGAGATGCAGATTTACATTTTAAGGAAAAAGTCAGTACAAAATATTACATATATTTATATTTCAGGTTTTTTTGCTCTGTAGCTCTGTGTTAACACTGCAAGAATGGTATTGTGTTGTACCTGCTCAATGCAATATGAAATGAAAATTAAAAGTTAAAGGCCAGTCTAATTTAATTGTTCAAAATCAGTGAGATCTGAAATTAAGCAAAAACAGATGAAGGATGAAAAACAAATTAGAGACTGAAGATATGACAGTTACCACTGCTATTAAGTGATAAAGCTATTAAAGTCTGTTAAGATACACCCTAAAAACTCTCTATGATAGCATACATGAGGGAAATCACCAGTAACTGCAGTAGCAATACATTGTCCCAGCTCTGGATTAAGTGTGGGATAGCAAAGCAAGAAACTTACTCAGAAACTTTTTACAGTTCTGAATTTCAGAAAAAAAGGTTTACAATTCATCTAAAATTCAGAAGGGTTATTTTTTACGTCTCCTAATTCTATTTGTTTGCTAAGACAAAAAAAAACAAAACAAAACAAAAAAACAACACCATCAACAAAAAACAACAACAACAAGCACCACTCAAGCCTGCTCCAAATACTCATAGAAACTCCCATGAACTGAAGCTAACAGGTTTCTTTTCACAGATTAGGATATGAAACAAGACCTACTAAACACAGAGCTGTGTTAGCCAATGTAGTCCTTCAAAGCTTATTTACATTATTTATATTGTGTTGCTTCATTCAATATTTGCGCACTAAAAATATATAAATACTGGCACCATTTTCAAGAAGTAAGTCATTACTAGACAGTAACAAGATGGCAGGGAAGGAAGGCATTAAAACTACATTTGAAAAATGCAGCATCTCTCATGAGTTTCATTACCCTACTGAGGTTTGGGGAACGTGGAGGAATATTCATCCTTCTAAGGAAAGCAGAAAACCACGAAGGCTGACAGAAAAGCACTGTTAAAACTTTTCTATGTTCATATTATTTTATACAGGTTTTAGAGAATAAACAAAACAAACAAAAAAGTCCTGTGAAAAATGCATCAACTCTGCAATGGAGTATTATCAAGATATGGATTTATTTCAGTTACAGTCTTAATGCTTATTTCTTTATATATTTTATCTGGGCTTACGACAAAAATAGTGGGATACAGGTTCCATTTAACGAGTGACAGCATCCTAGTGATGTTGAAAAACATTTTGTGATATTCTCCCAAATGGTGACGTACCATTAGAAAGGCGTATATTAATCTCTTACGCTGCCTGAATACACACACATTTCAGGAGTTATATTAGTCCACAGCAAATACAAAGTATGGATATTTTCAGTACAAAGCCAAGAGTAGACACAGTATTCGCACTGTTTTCCATATGCATTGCTTTGACAAAATTCATCCTTCAATCATTTAACATTAAGTCATTTTCTTATGTTTGACTGGTAAACTGTAAAGACATAAATTTTTCTTAAGTTTCTGTTAGTTTTGCAAGTATATCGTGAAAAGTATTTAGTTTTCTTTTTGTTCATTGCAGTGAGCTCATATATTTGATACACAATCTTTTTCCTAAATTAACTAAATGCTACACAGTACAATTTCTTATATTTGATCATTAATATATTATGTTCATTAATAGGTATGACTGTGCAATTTGTGTTCTATCTCTATCAGTTTCTTATGTTGCACAAACACTGTGGTATTTTAGAATCTTCTAAAAATTAAGTGAAGAGCACCATTATGTTACTATTCTTATTCTTCAAATAAAAAACTCTGTATTTCTGATTGTGTTATATTATACTGATATTTTTTGTGTGTTGCTGTGCAGAAGAATAAATGTCAAAGTGGTTATTTTTTACTGTTACACTTTTATAATTCAGCATCTTATATTTGACTATATCAAAACAGCTTGCTCAGCAACAACGAATTACACATATATATATGTATGTATAATTGGTCCACTGATAGCCATAGATTATATTCCATATTCTAACTTAAAATCTCATTAAACTTCAGTACTAGCTGTAGAGATCTTCTTAGCATTTTAATAAGCTTGTTTAGAAAATCGAGATATGATACCTGTTCTCAACCTCCATTCCACCCAAAATAGTTTGTTTTAGGGCTGAGTGGACTACTGAATGGAAAATACTTCATTTCCTTCAGATAAAGCTCTGGAAATATCACAAGAAGTTCTAATTGTCCTTATTTCCTTTACCAAACAGGTAAGGTCTGAGTTGCAAGTGACTGACCACATTTCCACCAATATGTTCAGGATCTGTTTTTCTGAATTCAAGGCAGTAGCATGCATCTGTGCAAGGTGTCCAAAGTATCTGAGAAGCCATCTTCTGCACAAGCAATCTTCCTTGTGAAGAAAGGTGGTGGAGTCTGTTGCATGCAGTAGGCAGCCAGGGTTGATGAAGCAGACACTGACTCTCTCAGGGAGAGGATGGAGAACGCTTGAGAGAAAGAGAAAGAGACACCAGGAAATAAGCAGGCCTAGGGGATGTTAGGACATACAAAGCCTAAAAATAGGTTTGCCTTTCCCCTTTTCCACAAGAATTCTGGGGATTAGAAATCTGAAAATACTTTGGTTTATATCAGATCTTGGAATAAATTCTGGAAAAGTAACAGCTGCCTAAAGCTTTAACTTGGAGTTTCCTTTTTATTTTTTGTAAGCTTTATACCCTTGCCTATTTAGACTGATTATATTCTGGTTTGCTGGGATTATCACCAAGACAAGGTTAAGAACTGCTATGTTAAAAGCTTGCTCCCATCTTAATTTTGCATGCATCTGTCTAGCATACTAACTACTTTTCATTCTCTGTCCTGAATTTCCATACTTTTGACCACAAAGAGCATAGTTAACTCAAGAACGTTTAGCTTTAATTGTGAAGATAACCAGTCTCTAACCTTGTTAGATTCAATGAACAAATGTGACAAGAACAAGGCTTCTATCAAGAGACTAACTCCCTCTCTATCTTAATCAGAGAATAAATCATTCTGAAATAGGATGAAAAATGAAGCAGAAATTTTCTCAAAGATTAAAAAAAAAAAAATAACAACAACAACAAAAAAAAATCGCACATACATTCACAAATTTCATTACAGAAAAAAAATAAAAATAAAAAAATAACAACAGGGTGCTTCAAGGGCCATACAAGGACCAGGTGACCAGGTGTTCAAAATCTATTAACGTGAAAGAAAAAAAAAAAAAAAATTATCTATAATGTGGCAAAACTTGCAAATAGCACAAAGTAGATAGATAGATAGATAGACAGACAGACAGACAGATAGATAGATAGGTAGATAGATAGATAGATAGATAATCTGGTAAACAGGTCTGAAGAAGACAAGAAACTTCAGGTATAACTGACCAAGCTAGATGGATAGGCAACCTTAAAAGAAGTGAAAATCATTTATTTAAATGCAAAGTAAAGCACATTGGTGAGAAAAAGTGCAACAAATCATACACTTCACCTGATATCTCAATTAATAGCTCCAACTCAGAAAAAACATCTGTGCCCCACTACAGACTGTTCAATGAAAAGCCCTGTTCAATGTGTCACTGCGGTCAAAAAAGCAAGTAAAATGTTAAGATGCATAAGAAATGAACTAGGAATAGGAAAGAAAATATAATGTCATTATATGAATCAATAATTTTCCCTCCTCAGGAATAGTGTGAAGTACTGGTCACTCCATCACAAAAAGGATATTACTGAATTAGAAGGTATTCAGAGAAGAGTGATTGCGATAATTAGGCATACAGAGAAGCCTTCATATGAAAAGACTGAAAAAAAAATGGAATTGTTAACCTTAGAAAAAAGATGAATAAGAAGGGATATGATGAAAGTATAAAAATGGTAAGTGGCAGAGAAAATAGATCAGGAGCTTCAGTAGTCCTGCATCTCATAATTCAAGAACAAAAGGACACTAAGTGAAAGTGAAAAGCAGCAGCTCCAAATGTGATAAAAGGACATACTTTTTAATGCAACACATAATTAGATTATGGAACTCAGTGCCACAGGATGTCACTGATGTCAAGAGCTTACCAAGATTCAAAGAAGGACAAGGCACTTACAACTCTTGATATTCTTGGGAGTCTTACACAGACTAACCATTAAAAGTTTTGAAAGAGAGGTTATGTCCCGTGTTTCTTATTTTAAAAGACAATACTTCTAAAAGGAATTTGGAGAAAAGATCTCTAGAATTGGATTCTTCCTGCTTTGGCTATTTGATTATTTTGTTCTTTGATTTGTTCTGTTTGCTTTTTCTCTGGAAACATCTGGGAAGTCTTGGACAAAGACTCTGTAAAAATGAGTCACTATTGTGATTCATTTACTGTTACTGAAATGCTACTATTAGGGCTCTGGACTTCTCTTTCACAGAATAGTTGTCCTGTACTTTACCATACTTCACTCCGCTCCAGTTAGCTGACTGGATTTCTGCATCACCCATTGTCCTTTAGCACAATCGTTGCTCTAAGCAATGTGCCATGGCATGCACTTGGAGCAATGGTGTAATTTCTAGCCGCAGAACCAAATGCAGTTTAACTGTGGCAGCTTTGCAATTGATTCCATGTGTTCCAATTGTCTTCAAGCCCAACCTTAATCTCCAGCTATGCTATTGACATCTTTTTTCACTTTCTGCAGTTGTAAGACATATGCAATATCTCCAAACAAGACATACTTTGCCTTTTATGCCTCTTATTCTCCAGTTTCCTTACCATATCTTTTTTCTCCTTTTTGCCTCTCTTGCTGCTCAGAGAGATAAGGTATTATTCTCCTACCTTTTGTTCTTAAACTATTTGTTTTTCCATTCATCAGCTTTTCTTTCCTGAGCCTTTCCTATTGGAAGACTTTCAGTGCAAGTAAATAGTGGTAGACACAAGTAAAAAACAGCTTTTTTTCTCAAAGCAGATAAGTTAACTGAAAAGTGAATCAAAAATAGTGTGTGAAATATACTTGGTAGGAACAAGCTTGTTGATTCTGAACAGTATTCCAAAATAATTCCTCCTTCTCCTATTATTAATTTCATTACATTTTCAAATAGAGAAGGGACAGAAAACCTTTAAGTATTATAAAAATAGAGGTTTTGGAGGCAAATGGTAGTAGTCTTTTTATTATTATTGGTATTATACTAAAAGCCAATTTAATTACATAGAATTAAGACCACCTACAATTTTCAAAGATTCAGATTCAACTAACTTGTCACAGGCCTCATTCAACAGAAGCTATTAAACTAGATAGCAGGGAGATAAACCCTACAGGTAAATTTATACAGGTTCTATTTACTGCTACTATCGCTTTCATTTGACACCCACCCAACACAAAACCGACCAAATTCTGTGAGGAGGTTGAAGGTAGCTACAAAGTAAGCAAAAATACTGGGGGTGAGAGGATGAGCAGCTAAGTTTGTAGGGCTAGCAGGCTAAACAGAATGCTGGAGGGCTGTAACTGCCCTAGAGAGAAGCCAAATTTGGACAGTGCTCAGAAAATGAATACTGTAAAGATGCCCTGAAGATATCTGACCATGCTTGAGAGAATGTGGCAGCCCTAACTGAGCTGTGACTAGCTACTTCAAAGAAAGTTGTGGTGTGCCTTAGCTTATCTGGCCCAGTGACTGCCTCTGCTTTGCTACAGTTAATTTTTCTCTATCTCTAGATTCATGCCACACCAATCAGTTATGTTCCTGTGATTATTTTCTTCTTTTGCCAAGAAAAAAAATAAATAAATAAAGTGGCATTAGGAGTTTATGTTCTACCCTCTCTGGCTTAAACTGCCTTAACCAGAACAATGTTGCAGTGAACTACTCAAATCAATGACTTGTGTCAGTATTGTCTTTTGAGACATCCACATTATTCTTACCATATGGTTTAGATACGTCTGAAGATTTATAGGTAGTCTGCAAGATGCTTTAGTCTGAATCCAGTCCATGGGACATGTACTTAACATGATCTGGTGTAAATATGCTACTGTAGTACAGTGTTCACTTTCAGAAGCGAAGGAGCTAGTTTGCAACAATTACAGATTTAAATTTTAAAAGGCTAAAAAAATCCCAAATATATATTATGTGGTATAATAAAAAGTATGAATACTGCTGGTATCATAGGAATATGAGAGGTGTTTCCAGACTATAAATATTTACCAATATGAGCTAAAGATAATTGGTATGTGTATTGCTCTTTACATTTAAATTTTGTTAAGACTTAATTCTCATTGTTAACGATCCCACAATCTTGAAACGGTGAAATACTTTTCATTTGAAAGCCATCTACTGGGAACAGAGTGAATTGCATATTTTTTTCTCATTAAATGCCATACAAATGCAAAAAGTAGATTCTAATTCTGCCGAAGTACAGAATTACGAGTTGTAATTCTGGGTGTTTTACTCTTACTGATAACTCTTAAGTTAGTTTATATCTCTATATTTCATATTGTGAAAGAGATAGCAAAATATCAGTAAGTGTAGCTAAATTATCAATATTTTGGATTTTTTTTCTTTTTATTTTACCTTTTCAGATCCTCCAGCCTACCTTTACAAGTCAAGTCCTCTGATCTAGATTTTGTCATCAGTTAAAAAGCATGGCCTGAAGTAAAATATTATTTTCAGATGAAAAAAGCGTATAATTACTGAAAATTATTTCCACTAATTTACTTTCACTTTCTTAGTAAAGAAACATAAATAGTGATGAGTAGCATTCCTTGGGAATCAGTGCTGGGATTGATGTTTTTCAATATCTTTAAAGGACAGTGGGATCGAGTGCACTCACATCAAGTTTGCAGATGACACCAAGCTGAGTGGTGCAGTTGACACAGTAGAGGGAAGGGATGCCACCCAGAGGGACAAGGACAGGCTTGAGAAGTGGGCCCTTGTCAACCTCATGAAGTTCAACAAGGCCAAGTGCAAGGTTCTGCACCTGGATAGGAGCAATCCCAAGCACATATACAGGCTGGGGAGAAAATGGCTTGAAAGCAGCCCTGAGAAGAAGGATTTGGGGATGTTGGTCGATGAAGGACTTCACGTGAGGCAGCAACGTGTGCTTGCAGACCAGAAGGCCAACTGCATCCTAGGTTGCATCAATAGTAGTGTGACCATCAGGTCGAGGGAGGTGATTCCATGAAATAACAGATAACAATATAATTGATAGAATTTTTCATTATCGTTGTACAAAATTGTAGGTTTCCCACAATAACATTATCCCATCCATTTCACCCAAATGCATGCTGTCTTCTTGTTTTGCGCATTAAATCACAGGGTTTTTTGTTTTTGTTTTTTTTAAAAAAAAAATTGTTTGTTTGTTTGTTTTTTGTTTCCCTCCTTTACCTTGTATTTGTTATGTGTCATTTTGTCACACATTCTGCTTGGAATGGACAAATAAATAGATGTTCCCTAACCATATATTAAAACATTTCATGTTAGAAGTCTAGCTCTAATTAGATTAGGTAGAAATGTGCATGGAATTAACTGGCAATGCAATAGATTTCAGCATCAAAGGTGAAGAAAGGGTAAACTTTTGTTTGGTGTCACTGTGTACTGAAAATAAGTTTTGGAAGAAGTACCAATGAGAAGTATATCATGTCTGCTATTCACATCTGCATTATGGCAAAATGTGTTTTTTTGAAAACAGAAAAGAGAATTAATATATACTTTAAATGATAAAAGAATAAATGTGCAGAATGTTACAATATAGAACTCAGCACTTCTTAAAAGTGAACTTTCCAGATCTAGAAATGTTATTTGCTCAATTACAAATTAAGCTTCAGTGCCCAAGGTGAAATTTCAAGACGCACTTGAATGTATTGAAACAAAGGCCTACTGAATTTTATGTTCTCCAGACTATTGCAACTTCATATAGTAAAAATCATTTTCAAATCTATGCAGAAATCTTTCAATTGCTCATAGCTTTTTTTTTTTTTTTTTTAAAAAAAAAACATTATTTGGCATATACTATGATTTAACTTCAGTATATCAGTGAAAGATACTGAACTATGTGTAGTGGTTCTGAATTGTTTTTTCTAAAGATGAAAAACTTTTTCTCAGATGTGTCAGTTGGGAATAGTATGATTGGAAGACAAAACTGGTAAAGGACAGCTTTTTTTGTTCTGTAAATCTCATCAAGACATAAGCCTCTCTTCCATGAAACTGATTGAGCAATTCAAAAAGCTTAACCATATTTAATGTAACTATAAACATAACTAACCTTTAAGTATAGATATAAATATAACTTATGTTTAACTTCATAAATATATACTTTATACACGTAAGATTCTCATTTGTCCTTTTTTAAAATGTTAAAATAAACAATCATGTTAGCAATAAGAAATAATTTCTCTGCTCAAACTGCCTCAGTATAAACCTAATTCTATATATTACTCCATAAAATATAATCTGGTATTAATTCCTTTGTCCAGACATTTTGTATAATATGGAATTAACATTAAACATTTCCAATATTAAAACACAAATAATGTGAGACAAAATTTGCAATGACTGCAGCAAAACTACTAGTGTCTTACAATTAGTCTGCTCAGAACTCTGAATTGTCCAAGGGCCAAATTTGTAACTCCTACTCATATAATTAGTCTCATGATATTCACTAATTACATGTATAAGGTATCTGTAGAATAAGGCTTGAAATCATGACTTTACTTTTAGCCTTACTTTTAGCCAGTAGTTATTTCCACCAATAACGTAAATTTTATGGTTTTAAGCTTACAGAATCACAGAATCACAGAATCACAGAATTGTAGGGGTTGGAAGGGACCTCAGAGATCATCGAGTCCAACCCC
>JAOWBP010052695.1:0-12482 GCA_028571105.1 Tragopan temminckii
AGAGAAGAGAAGAGAAGAGAAGAGAAGAGAAGAGAAGAGAAGAGAAGAGAAGAGAAGAGAAGGAGAAGAGAAGAGAAGAGAAGAGAAGAGAAGAATAATCCAGTACACAAAGTGGGTAAAATGAACTGAAGCCAGACTGATCCTCAAAAATAGCTGTTTTTCTACTATGGACAGAGCTGCCTACCCATGACAGTACTGCTTAGCTGGAAGATTACTTGCCTTCTGCTTGAGTGATTGTGTATGTTTTTATGGAGAGCACTCACCCATTAGAGATATTTACTTATGGGAAGTGTCTCCTAATGCCTGGGGATTGCAGACACTTGTGCTTCCTGGCTGATGTATTTGCTTTGTGCTGATTAAGTTCCCCCTCTAAGGAACGCAGGGTAATCGGTGGCCTCCTCATCTCATGAGAACCATTTTCATCTTCCCTGACGTGGGCAGAGAAGGGAGGAACACTTGTGTCAGATTAATGATGTCCCAGCAAGGCGAGAGGCGTCTGGATAATTGGTGGCATTTGTCGGAAGGGAGGTGTCATCTCCTTCCTTCTGCAGGAACGGCTGGTGAGGGTAATTAGCAAGAATTATTGCATAGATGTTGGAAATTGTTCACCAGTTATCGCCGACGTCTCCCGCATGCTGCTGGCCAGAGCTTCTCCCAAACACCTGCTGAACAGGGAACGAGCATAGGGCTGCTTTATTTAGTGTATTACGTATATTGCCCTCCTTCACTGTAGCCCTCCTGCTTTTTAAGCCGTGCTGGTTAACCGGAGCCGTTGTAAAGGCTCCCATCATTTGTATGAATTACAGGTACGGGCTAATTGAAGGCGTATTTACTTTGTGCTGACACAGGCTGGTGCTCACACTGCTTTCCAGGGTGGCAGTTAATTTCAGTCCCATCTGATGGCAGAAGTGCCAGGTAAGCAGATAACTTCTGCTGATGATGAGAAATACCTGTAGTCCCTAGTCGGTGTTGACTAAGTGGAAATGCACTTGCCTTGTGTTAATTAACTAATTCCCACAATTCCTGGGCAGTTCATCAAGTATTTCAGTGAATGCCATGGCTCAATCCAGCCAATCAACAGGGAGCGTGGAGCATGGAGGTTTTATGGAAGCTCACTTAACATTTGCTGATTGATTTCTGTGATTCCGTGATGCCACTGGCTCGCTTGAGACATTTTTCTCCTGGTTAGTTATTAGTGTCATACAGTAATGCGCTGTGCAGTGGTGCTGAACTAATGGCATATTTGCTGCCTGTGATCCAATTCCAATCATTCCTGCAGGATGCCACTGAATCAGAATCATTTTTCCCAGTAACACCTCTTGCCGTTTCGTGGGTGCTGGGGATGATCAGGGTGAACTAACTCCCCTAAACCAACGAGTAGCAAATAATACTTTGCTCCCGGAGAGGCACTCAGGTTTTGTGGTTGGGGGACCCATCTGTCTCAGGGCAGAACCCCCACCAGCCCCAGGACACCCCCCGGGCAGCTGTGTGGTCTCTGTTCCTCTTTCCTCCATCCCTACAGCTGCCATACGTCCATCCATTTCCACCCTCCTCGGTGTTAATCAGCTACAAGTGTTGTTTACAATGCATAATTCAGACATTTGCGTGAAAAGGGGGATATGGCTGTTAAGCACGATTAGGCTTGTCTTATGCTGATTAATTCTCTTAATTTCTAGGTAATTAGATTTATTAGTTGCATTTCTACCCAACGGTTCCTGCCATTATTTATGGCTGGGGTGCTGACTATCAGTCAGTGCTTTATATGTCTCAAGTTGCTCCATTCCTGTGCCCTGTAGAAGATATTTGCTCCTCAGAGGTGTTTGTGCACACGCTGCCTTTCCCCATAATGGTGGTTGAAGAGGAGGGGATCTGCCATTGCCTGATTAATTCTCTTGAAAATGTTTTGTGTTCACCAGTTTCGCAATCAAACCTTGGGCTTCTGGCCATAAAAGCTCTCTTTAGGGCTCAAGAGAATGAGAATAATGGTTGCCATCACATGAAGAGCCTTATCTCTTAGTATTCCAATGCATTAACCATTTTTCCCATTCTTTAATAAATCTGAAATGATTTTCAAGAGTTGTTTCTATGATAGGTGAAAGCAAGTAATAACCTGACACCTGATGGATTTCATGCTCGCTTCTTCATCCTGCTCAGCATTGCACTTCATTCTTTGCTTTGCATTTTACAAAGAGTCCCTGAACCTGCAGATAAGAGCCCCTCTCAGCCCAGTAACTCAGGATTAATGCAGCAGCTACTGCTGAGAAGATCTTGCACAACTTGCATAGCAAAACCCTGCTCTTGTTCAGCCCACTGGCATTTCTTCAACCCAAACTGCTCCTTGGGGCTTCAGAGTGTGGGAAGGGGATGAGCGAGGCTGCTCCAGGCATAGGAAAAGAGCCAAGAAAGGTGGCAACTCCTCAGAACAGCATCCTGGGGCCTTTTGCTGCCCATGGCCATGCACACAGCATCCTTCTTGCTTGACATCAGTGGGCTACAAGCGAGTTTGGAATCCAGCCTGGGCACCTGGTCTTTTTGCCGTTAATGGATACAGATCAGTTGCAATAGCCATTTTGAGTAGATCCTTTCCTTACTCCCCAAATCAGCTTATTTGGAAGCTCTCCCTTTTACATAGTCCCCACTAGAGACAAATCCCACTCTCCAGTGACTGTTAGAGGCAAATAAACCCGAGCATCCTCTGCAGACAGGCGGTCACCCACTAGATGGCAAGTTTGCTCCACACAAAGCCATGCTCGGCATCTGCAGAGAGCACGAGAAACTGCAGATGTGTTAAAAAAGAAGGCAGCAGGTCCGATTTACTGAGAGACTTAACGATTTTTCATCTGCATAACCAACAGGATATAGAGCAGCATCAAGACTATAAGCCAAACGGGCAAATGTAGGAGCGGCTGGGCTTTGCGTTAGAGGAATGCGTCGGTGACAGGTTCGCAGGGAGGGATGAACTGCTTCCTTCTGGGACACAATCGACTGTACCAATCTATATGAAACCACAGCTGAGAGTATCTCAAACGTGGCAGTGCTTTTTTTCCCCTGAAAGTCTGCTGTTCCAAACTACTACCTTTCAATTTTTCATTATCACCCAATAGTGGGGAGCATGCTGACCTCTGCTGAAGCATGAAGACCTGACGTGGAGAAATAGGAACAGCCGAGGTTTGAAACATTTCCCGTGTGCCATCTGTAGGATCTGAACCTTGGATCTATCACCCAAAAGCCGACCCATGGACTTGGGCTTGTATGTAGCCCCACAAAGGGGGAAACAAGACACAGCTGCCCTTCTTCACTACTATTTCCATTAGCTCTGCTGGTTATGAATCATAATCATCATTGACACTCATGGACTGCTTGCAAGATCACTGTTTTGTGCTCTGCCTGAAGTTACCCAAGGAGAAACCAGAGACTTCTTGCTCCTCTGGAGCATGGGGAGGAAAACATTAAAAAGGCAGCAGCACCTTTTGTATGTGGTGATAGCATGACCAGAATGCTAATGCAGTGGGAAATTGTTCTCATATGTAGGAATTGCCTGTAATAGAGAAGCAAATCCACTTTTTGCTAGATACAAATTCCACGGAACAGTTCAAAACCTAAATGAAATATTTGTAGAGGCTGTAATTGAATTAGAGCTGATGGAGAAAGGCTGTGGTTCTGAGCTCTGTGGAACTGGAGGGATCTGCAGCTTTGGACCAGGTGGAGGAGATTTGTGGAGCACAGCTGAGGCTCTTAAAGGAGGAGAGAAGAAGGGGATTGTGGAGCTGCTTGGCAGAGGGAGGGTGATATGTAGCTACAGGACCAGAGGGCAGGAGGCTGCAGCAGTGGCATGGGCAGTGGTGTGGGTCTGGCCAATTGTTACAGCAACTGCCAACCCAGTGCTAAGGAAGGGGATGTATCCTTTCTCTGATGGTGACGAGGTGGGCACTGATGCTGTTGATGAGGACTTTTTGCCTTGTCTCTGTTCTGTGGCACCAGTCTGGTAGGTTTGGGTATGGGGTGAGGGAGAAAGCAGTAGTGTAGCTGATTTGGCAGCTGCTTGGTAGCGTGGCATTTGCTGAGATCTTTCTGATGTCAGCCCCTTTGTGCAAGGCAGTTTCTTCAGGCTGGTGATGGGAGCACTGCATTTTGGGGAACTGGGACAAGATACACGAACAGGCAAGGGAGAGTTGTGAGGCTTTGTATGTGTGAATTGACTCACCCCAGTACAAGTAACAAGTCGTGTTTTTGTTTCCAGCACACACACTGAAGCCACGCAGGGACCACACAGCTTTGCTCTGGCTCTAAAGCACTTGACTGAGGCATCCAAAGCTGTCATCTGCCCACCATATCCACTCTGCGTGCTGCTTATCACTCAAGACTCTTTAATACTTGTCTGATCACCTCGGTCTCTTTTATGTGTTGTACCCATCTAAGGGGTTGGCAGCCTTCCCCTGTAGGATCCGTGCTGACCTACAGGTGACAGTTGGTGTCAAGGTGGGGAAGGCAGGCTGCAGTAGAAGCCAGCAGCAGAAAAGAGTGGCTGGAGCAACACAGCTTGAGGCTCTGGATACCAGAACCAGGGTAACACTGTGAGCAGCCCACACCACTCCACCACAAGGCAGTCACTATTGGCCACGCACTACCTATTTGGTCCTTGAAAATCTGATGTTTGCTGTCTCTGAGATGAGAGGAAGCTTCCCAAAGCACCACCTATGCTGCCTCAAGGGTCACTCATCCACCAGTGCCCACTGCTAGCTCAGACATTGCATGCTAATGGTATTTTCTTTCTCAGATGCACTCAAGGACCAGCTAACAACCTAGGTGCAAAAGCACATAGCAAAGAGGATAAGAGTGTAGCAGAGAAGCTGAGCAAATCTTCTTCTTCTGTGGAGGAGCTTACTGGAGTCCCTAGCCCGGAACATTTCTTAATGGGGGATGAGTCAGAAAATGTGTCTCAAAGTGATGTTTCAGTAGATGAAGTTATAAAGCACCTCCACAAAATAAACGGTGCCAGTTCAGCAGCACCGAGTGGTTTTTTGTTGAGCTCTTAAGGAATTCAAGGATGAAATAGCTGAACTATTAACTGCATTAAGTCTACTGTGAAACCTCTTACTTAAAATATTCTCACTATAGGGGGCAAGAAAGCAGTGAGACCTTGATTTTTATTTTTTTATTTTTTTTTAAAAATGCTTTTGAGCAGATCCAGGAAGAGTAGATTATTAATACCAATGCCTAAGTGAGGTAAAACTGTAGTATGGAAGGGAATTAGGGAGTGTGTTAGTGAGATATGATTTATGGGAAGAGTCAACAAGGCTTTTGTGAATGGGAGGACTACCTGAAGGGTCAGCAAGGGATCATATATCAAAATGTTGAGAAATGCATGGTGTGGTCTGCTTGAGTTTCCAAAAGAGTTCAACAGATTCTCTGTTCCAAGGATTTCAAAGAAACCTTACAGGAGCTCCGAGTTGCTATGAGAAAGAAGGTGCTCCCATAGGTAAGCCTGGGCCAAGGCTAGGAGTCGAAGGGAAGGAGACACAGGTCAGCCCTGGTGGTGAAGAGCCCCCCAAGGCTTAACCTTGGCAATGATTGTAAACTCAGGCTCCAGCTGGACCCACAACTGAAACATGAATCAAGATGAAAACAGAGCCCTACAGCCCCACATGGTGACTCCAGCTGTTTTGAGATTCACCTGCAGGTGAAACGGGGTGTTTTACAAGTGGGGGTTTTGTTCTGTTCATTCCTGATACCCAGTTTTCTTACTTTCTGACCGCAGCAGAGAACTGAGCTGACTCCAGCTCTTATTCTTGAGTGATATTTTTTTCAGAGCCCATCACAGTGCATCTGAAACCAGGATTTGTTCTTCCCACGTGTGTCGCTTCATGTTTATCAGTACTGAATTCTATCTTCCATTCTGTCACCCTCTCTATCAATATTATGTATTTCTCTTGTTTAATTTGTCGCTCCTTCTCTCCTCTGCAGGGAGAGAAATGAAACGCTTGGCCCTATACATCCTCTCAGGGTTCTCATGAGTTTGACTTCTTTCACACGTCCACCGAGACAATCCCTTCCCTATGCTGAAGGCTCCTGTCCTCCAGGTTTTCCTCATACAAAAGCAATTCCAGGCCTTCCGTCACCCTCTTGTCTTCCCCTTGTACCCAAGCATGTGTCTGAGATGAGGGGTTTGAAGCCACAGTATGACTGAACCAATGATTTATACAGCAGCAGAACTGCATTTTCCATTGATCAGATAATCTACCATTCTCTAGGAGCTCTTCGCTGAGGCTGCACGCCATGTGTTACCGACACAGATGGCCCACCTGACAGTTTAGGTACTGTCTTACAAATGGCCTTCCTCCACCTTTGCTTAGTTCTGGAGTCCTCTTGTCATAATGACTCACTGGAGTGTTCCTCTCCCAGACCTGCCTGGTGATTGCCTCCCCGTGATTTACAGCTCAACCTCAGCTGTTCCTACCTGACATCCAAAGAGATATGCACCATCTCCCTCTCCTTGTGCTTGTAATTTCATAGTGTTTGGGTTTCCATTCCTCTTCCAAAGCCACTCTGCAAGGTTGTCGGCTCTGCTGCTTCACTCCTGCTTGGGAAGCAGGCTGATTTCATTAGTAACATGGCCATCTTCTGCAGAGCAACCACAAGGCACTAAATCATGCTCATGGTTGCGCTAGGGAAGACTGATGCCCACATGTTCTGACTCAGACTGTCTTTCACTGGATGCCATCGTGCTGTAGGTGGAGCTGCTTTATTTGATGCCTGGTAGGTTAGCTCCCTTATGACATTTCAGTGGTCGTTTGCTGTAGGACACGGGTTCTCAATGGAGGTCAGAGGTGATTACTTCTGAGCACACAGCTCTGAGCTGTGTGTGCAGGCTCAAAGGAGGAGCACTGATGATGCAATTAGGAATAAAGCTCAAATAGGTACTATTTTGAGACGTGAAGGTATCTCTGTTGGGACGGAACGCTCTTCCTAAAGAAAGTGGATGCCTGACCTCTGTTTCCATCCACAATGTGTTTCATGCTGATTTTTCCATTGGGATATTAACAGCTCCTTAGAAATCATCAAACTGAACTGTTCTATACCAAGTGACGAATTACCTGTGAAAGATCTCAGTGAAAGCTTCTTCTGGAGTCAAAGAATTGATTTTCCAGATATCTCAGCACTTCTTCCATCTTCTCAAAGACAGCACTTCCCCAGGGCTCCTTGTTCTCTGGGACACTCAAGAATACCAATAACAAGGGAGTACATCACATCCATGCATGCAGGCAGCAGTGTAAGGGGGGCATGCATCCTATCATCGTTTTTTTCACCTCATATGTTCAGGACCAGGACTGCTCACAGCTGGCATCCTTTCTGCTGTGGTCCATCACACCACAGTGGCCCATGCATTGAGAGTTCATCCATGCCAGTAAGGGAGATAGAGAGATAGAGCATCCTTCAAGTCATCTGTGCATCCAGCTCCCTGTCCACATTTGAAATGTGTTTGAAGTGACAAAACTGACCCCGAAACAAAAGCTGTTTGCTGTTCAAAGAGATGTCTGAAGCTCTCATCTAGGTGCTTATTGATAGCATGCACAGTGAACAGCGTGCTAAAGGAGCCTAGAGAAATAGAAGCAAAAGCTTTTTTTTTTTTAATTTTTGTTTATTTAATATGAAGCCGCCTCCTTGTATGACCCAGGAATACTTTCAGATGAAGCCCTCTGGCTCTGAACTGCCTTCAAGACTGCTTGATTTATGGTGCCTTGTGTGAGCTTCTGACAGATAGAGCTTCAGCTGGCCACGTGTGCCCTCTCTTTGAGATGTGATCAAAAATTCACATTTGAACCTGTGCAACCATCCGTTTCAGCGCTAATGACTGCAATAGGTGAAGCCTGAAGGCTGACTTTGGGCTGAAGTTTTTCTCCTTGCAAATCAAGCGTGCACACTGCCTGGTGCTGACTCTGCTCGGTGCTGTAAGTTTGCTCCTACACCAAGTGTTGGGTTTGGACCACGATGTATTTGCAGTGGTGCACATTCAACCTCAATCTCTGGCCACCTCAATTCACTGTATTGTTAACCTGTAGGAGGCATTCAGAGAAACATCCTGCCTTGAGGCATCTGGAAGCCTGCCCTGGCTTCCTTTCCCTTGCCTCTGCTTAAGCAGAGACCTGAGTTAAGATTTACAAGACCGTGGAAGAGCTCCTCTCCCCTGCTTCAGAGAAAAAAATTGCTGCTCTGCTCTTTTTGCTGTGATCTCATCGCTGATTGCAAAGCTGGACACCATTCACCCACCAGGTGAGCAAGGGTAGTACTGCTGTGTGTATCTCATGTTCAAATAGCAGATGAGAAATGATGTTTGAAAAGAAAACCAAATGCAATTTCCCCTTTCGTTTATTTATGGTTATTAGAAATAGGAAAAATTTCAGAAAAAAATGGAAATGATGGATAAAACCCCAACAAGCCCTGCGTATTCAGACAAAAATGTACCCAATGAATGAAAATATTTCTCAGCTTTTGCACTAAAGCCATCTCCCAGTCCTCTGCCCCTTAGGATTGCCTCTGAAGGTGGCTCTGTGTTGGTCCCCAGCTCCTTGCCAGCAGCTCCCTGTGCTCTGTGAGATGTGCTCCATCTCTGTGAGCCACACAGTGGGGCTGTTATCCCACTTGATGCAGGGGTGGCTGAGGCTGGTTGTGCTCCTCCTGCAGCTGCTGTTTGTGGCAAGCACGTCTCTCTCACTTGCAGCTTTTTGACCCCCTTGAGGTGACTGTGGAGCCTGGTTGTGTCCCTGCTCACCCCTTTCCATTGAAGTCACTGGTGGAGGTTCTTCTGCTCAGTGTCCCCGTCTGTGGTGGAGCCGTGCATGATGTGGTGGTTGATGATGACTGGTTTTAAGGTCTCGTTCCACTGAAGAGCATCTTCAAGCTGCCTTAGGATAGCACCTGGTGCTCTGATCTGGGCTTGGAGGAGCCCAGCTCCTCGTGCCTGCATCCTGTTCCACGGGATGGTGCTGGTGCACCGTCCTGCTGTGCAATTCATCAACAAACATTGGTAGCCCATCCATGCTGCTCATTTCTTTCCAGGCATTGAAAAACATCATAGAATCATTAAGGTTGGAAAAGTCCTCTAAGATCCCCAAGTCCAACCCTTCCCACCATGCCCACTGGCTGTGTCCCTCAGTGCCACTTCTGCACGTTTCTTGAACACATCCAGAGATGGTCACCCCACCACCTCCCTGTGCAGCCAATGCTCTACCACTCTTCCAGAGATATTTTTCCTAATATTTGAGCTGGACTTGATGGCCTTTGTTGGTCCCTTCCAGCTCAGGCTGTTCTATGATTCATGCTACCCGCTGTGGTGCTTCCTCAGTGAGCGCAAGAAATCTAAACCTGGGAAACTGCTTTGCTCAGGGGATCAGCCAGTGTGCCCAGCTCATGTGTCTGTCCTCCTTTCCTTGCAAGCCAATGCTCCTGAGCACCCATCAAGGGTTAATTTGCCTTTTGGTGCAAGGGAGAAGTTTGCAAGTACAGTACCCAAGCCATATGCTGAGGATTTAGCTTTATAATCATCTTGGCTTTAGCAGTAAAGCTGGGAAGAGAAGCTTTTTTGTATTTATTATACATAAGAAGATCTCAGTGGTTAAGAATACACACGGCTGAAAATGGGAAAGGAAAAAAAAACCACAACTTTGATAAGCTTTAAGGATTTAAGAGATGGGATCTGCATCTGTGTTACCAAAAATACCTTTGTGAAACCTGGCTGCGGGGATGGGTGAGGCACGCGAGCGGTGGCACCCCGATGCCATGTTCACCCAAGGGTGCCGTAAGTCAAGATGTTCGTAGAATCATAGTGTCATCAAGGTTGGAAAGACCACTAAATTCATCAAGTCCAGCTGTTGACCCATCCCCACCATTCCCACTATCTGTGTCAAACTCTACTGCTGCACTGCAGGAGGGTTTGGCTGGCACAACGCCGCTGTCCTCTTCCCCACCCCATCCTGCCACATGGGCATACATGTGGCACCCAAAGAGCTGCTCCAGCTCAGAGGATGGCTGCTGAGAGCTGTCTTTCCAGGGATTTTAATGCTCCATTAGCCTGAAGAACTATTTACAAGGCTGCTGCTTGAGAAATCAAGGGATTCCGACACATACTTACTCAAACGCGTGTCATCGGAACGTAAGGGCTAACTGTTGTGAATGAGAATAAACCCCAGCACACCACGGCTATCGATCACAGAGGGTTTTTTATGGCTGCTCTTGATGAATGAAACCCCTTCCCATGGGAGGCTGCAGCTCAACTCAGGTTGCTCCCCTCGGGTCCCTGAGTGGTGGATTCAGCATTTGACCCTGCAGTCAGCCCAGAGTTGCGTTGGAAGCAGTGTGGGTTTTTCCACCATGGGTTCCTTTTCCCCAGCAGGCAACTTCTGGGTCTTCTGAACTCTCTTTGCAATCCCTCCTTCGGGTGCCAGCCCACACCATCTATCGCTCCCCATGGGTGATGAAAGAGAGATGCCCATCAAACTGTGCAGGGTGATGGGGTTTCAGCAGCAGAAGGGAAAATGGAATGCATGGTGCCTACATGGGGAGGATGGAGGTGTGCTTCACAACCTCCAGGTCATGGTGATTTCTCATGGTGATTTCCCCACTCGGCATGCCCACGTGGTCTCTTTGCTCTGATTGGAGACATTTGTATGAAATGCATGACCTGAATGAAGGCTCCCTGATATCGAGCTGTGTTGGAAATACCTCTGAAACTGTGGCAGTGGTTTTTGAAGCATAAATATTTTCTCTTGTGGCATTTTGGTCTCTCTGCTTTGGGGTGGAGGGAATAAAAATATTTGTCAAAGAATATTCCCCTATGGACAGAATTTTTGCAAGCACATTTCCAGAATAGAGGGGGGGGGAAGAAAAAAAAAAAAAAAAAAAACAAGAAGGAAAAAAAAACCAAAAACATATTTCTATCATAGTCTTTGCTGTGAAAGTCTTCTAACATGGCCTGGCTCCAGCAATATGCCTCATTTTTCTTTCCTACCCTCTCCTTTGCCAGAAGATTTGTCTTTTAAAAATTCATTGAGCCCTTCGATGTGGCCTCGTGCCAAGGTTGTTGGAAGTCGCTGGGTGCTCTGGTTGCTTTAATAACTCAGAGAGGATTAAAGTTCAAGGGCAAGGGTTCGGCGCTTTCTGAAAATCAATTCCCTCTTGACTTGGCCACCCAAAAAGCAGGGAAATGTGAAATTAAAAAGAATCAACCCAAACCCCTGGGTAGAGTCCTTCTACTGGTGAGAGAGTGAAATAAGGGTTAGAAAGTTATTCTGCCCTTTTGCCTCTTAGCTTTAAAATTTTGGATTTTTTTTTTTTTTTTTTACCCACACCAACAAGTCATGCTTGCAAGGCTAAAATTTCACGACACCAACCCATTGTAGACCCATTCCTCCCATTTTTCTGCTGTTCTGATGCTGGTCTAAGACAACAGATCAAGCCCATGTGATCACACGTTCTCACTTGCTGGTTCCCCTCTGTAGCCTTGGTTGTTCCCACTGTTGATGTGGAAGGAGTGGTAGAAGATGTGCCACGGGCGTGCTGCTCCCAGAGGTAGGTTATATTTCAGGTGTATTGAGTTTTCTGTGCACTGGTTAGAATATACAAGCCTTTAATGCATATTATATGCCAGCACCTAATTAAGCATTCAGCAACAGGGCTTTCCTGTTCAATTTTTCAACGTTGTGTCTTTAGTTACAATACAGGAAGGTTTAAAATGCTGATGAATGATCACCCCCTTCCTTCTCGTTGTCTTCCTACTGCCAACAACTGGCAAAGCTCTACGGTCAGTTTCCATGTTTTTGATACTTAAACGTGCTTTCTCTACTGAACCAGGTCAAACTCTGTTCCTCCTCCTAGAGAGGATGCTTCGGAATGGTGGTCAGCCCACTAAATGGCTCTGTTTGGTGCCCCAAATGAGGATGAGGCACTTTGGGGGTGGAATTTGAGACCTGCACGTGGTGGGCAGGTCTGAACATCTGCCCAGTAGTAATCTAGATTCGTTTTAGCTAGTTTGGATCTGAGTCTACTCCCACATATTTTGGTGGGAGATAATAGCTAAACAATTGCTGCTGTCACCACCTTATCCTAGGGAATTACTTATAAAATAAATCTGCCACTCTGCTTCCTGTACTTGCAATAGCCCAGGCTGAGTTGCTACCAGGAGAAACTGAGCTGATTCTGTTGTCTTTCTCAGTAGCCCTGATTAGAGACATTTGGTCAAAGCTGGCTGTGCCTCCTCTCTGTGTGCTGAAATTCACCCCCAGTAACTCACACACACATCACATCAAAGTTGTGAAGGAAATACACTGCTGGGAGATGCCAAAATGCAAACAAAACCCCTGTGTTTCGTCATTTACAGCAAGTAAATGCAGGTGATTTGCACTGCATAGCAGTTATAACATTATATTATAGTTATAACATTAAAATGCAGAATATTAAGATCCCCCCCCCCCCCCTTGGCCATGGCT
>JAOWBP010052696.1:0-12476 GCA_028571105.1 Tragopan temminckii
CTGCCTCTCCCACTGTGGTTTTCAACTCAGGACTTGCAGGTAAAGCACCCGTGTGTCTGCCAGGCACGTGGAGTGTTGACTGCGGGGGGCAGGATGCAGAGGTGGGACTTCTTTTCTCTTAGTCCCCTAGGTAATACTTGTCATCTCTATCTGGTGTTATACTTAGAAGGGTTTGCGAAAGGAAAGATGATTTATCAATTAAACAGATTTGGTTTGATCTGTAGGAGAGAGCTTCTTCAGTGAAACTGAAGCTGCTGCCAGAAATATTTTTCTAACGTGATCATTTTTGGCTTTAAGTGAACAAAAGTGCAGAACTTCATGGTTTTGATTTCTTCCCAGTGCACGATGAAGAAAAATCTGTGCAGAAGAATAGCAAACTTTTTGTAATGTTTTGGAAGGAAGGAAAATTTCCTGACCGTCTTTAATCATGTTTTTATGTACTCTCTATCCTATGCCAAGCGTCCCATGCAGCAATTGGTTGTTAATTGGTATCACACTCCTTCCCCTCCAGGAAATCTCAAAAGCACATTATGATTTCAGAAAGAGAGACTGAGGAGCCTTTACTCTCCCCGATGGGCTTTGCAGAGCAGCCCATTGGTTCTGCAGCACACAGAGCTCATTGGCACCATGGCTGGGGCAGCAAAACAGAAAGCTGGCAGGCAGGTGTGCCCTTCTGCCCAGCAGTTTGCTGTGCTGATGGGCTGGGAGGGATCCATGGAGGGGTTGGCATCAACGTATCTGTGGTCAGAGCTGTTTTGCCTTGCTGCTTTTTCATCCCAAAACTGCTGGCTTGATTTTTGTTGTGTCCTTTACCATGTGCTGTGGGGAGAGGATTTACCAGAGCAGTTTGCAATGCCCCTCTGGTTTCTGCTGCTAGCTTTGCACCTGGACTGAGATGCTGGGGTGGTGTGTCAGACTGCAGAGTGTTTAAAACCCAACTGAGTATCCAGAAGGTTCCCCAGTTATGCGTGCAGAGGCTGATGGCAGGGGGTGTTTGATGTGGCTGTGGTAGAGGTGGGACATGTCCACAGGCAGGCAGGGTGGGCATTTTGTAGTGGATTAGAACTGAAAGGGAAAATGAAAGCGCCTTTTCTTGATTAAACCAGTGTTTCTCAGGGCAGGACCCTTCTGGGCTGGGGGGAAATGGGTGCAGCGATAAGTCCTGCTGTTCTGACCTCTGCTAACATATTTTTCTCCATTCTTTCTGCTTCCTGGTAAGACGGGCCGATCAAGCTCTTCTGTAGGTTGCTTTCTGCTAAGTATTTAACTACCTTCTCCCCTTCCCTCTGTCCTGCTTTGCTGTGCCCTGTGTGTGCCCGTGACTGTGTGTGTCAGTCCAGGAGGTGGTGGGAGGGCCGAGGCGGGTACAGAGGGGTTGCTGGATACAAAGCATGTGTTAGCTTTGGGTTTGCTGCCAGCCAGCAGGATTTGGCCTTCCTAGGCCCTGATCCAGCAAAGCACTTCAGCATGTAATTAAGATGTGGCTTCTTCTGGGCTGCCCTCCAGCCATGACCATGTCCCCACTGTGCTGCCCTGAGCAGTGCAGTTCTTGAGGACATCACCTTGCCAGCTGACAGCATGTCTTGGTAAGGGAGAAGATTTTAAAGGAAGAGATTTTGAAGGCATTTTGTTCAGCTGCAGTGGGAGCTGGCCCACGAGGCGCTTAGCTTCCTTTCCTGTCCTGAAATAACCTGGGAGCAGTTACTAATCTATTCTAATGTATGCATGAGATGAAGATGTGTTTTTCATGGGTGTTTTAGCTTGGAAAAAAAGTCTTTTATTTTGGGAATTATTTAGGATTGAACACATCCATTGTAGAAAGTGTAAAACCATTTGGTTTAGATGAGCAGAAGTTGATGGTGTGTTCATGTCTTCCAGTTGGACAAATGTATTTCTCAAAGTATTCAGACTTTCAAGCTGAATACTGTGTACGTTCCCTGTTACTCACGGGCATTTGTTTTGAGCAAATTCTCTTGCTGGGAATTTATTCTTTGCAGCATCCTTGCAAAAGGAGCATGACTTTGAGTGTACATGGACATGCAACTCGACTGTTGCTTTAGAAGTGGTGGGACAAAGCAAGAGTGGTGTTTTCAGCATTCACCTGGTTCTGATGCACAACAAGAGACTGTGCCCTGAAACTGGTGATCTGTCATGGCAAAAACATGCAGCATCAGTAGGGGAAAGTAAAATAGTTATTTGCTCAAGTGCTTTGCAAGCTGGGAAAGCGTCTTCTGAAATCAAGGAGAAAATAATCTAGCATCTCTGTGTAGCATCAAATAGTTAGCAGGATGCCCCTGCTATGGATGCAGGGTAGGCTGCAGTCAGGACTTCCTTGGAGCAAGCACTGAATTGAACTGAGTCAAACACAAACTGTCCCCACCCTGGGGAGTTGTGAACCTGCTGTGGGGTGCAGGGAGCCCAGAGCTGGATGGGAGGGTCAGGACATGGGCATGGTGCTGCTCACCCTGCCTGGCTCTGCTCACAGGGAAGGGGCTCTTTTCTCCAGCACTGGAGATGAAGGACCGGGGCTTCTGTTTCTTCTTTGCAGTTTGGAAATAAATGGTTTCTTTACTATAATTTTGGAGTGCCACATTCATCAATCACTGTAAGATCCTGAATTTGCAGTAACTAACAGCCATGTGTTTTCATCAGCATACAAAGAACTGAGCACTGAATTAACAAAAATGTTCATGTGCCCTCCAGATCTGTTAGGAATAGGAATGAAGTTGTTTTCTTTGCTCCTATGTTACTTTTTGTACTCTTTTCACTGATGAATGAAAGTAGTTTCTGTAGCTTCTCTACGTGGGTTACTGAGACTCTAATTCTGCATGACCTGAAAAGATGGAACCCATTATTTAAACTGTGTGAAAGCTCATGTGTGCTGCAACCCCCTGTTTTGGTTTTAAAAGACAGCCCTGACCCCTTTGAAAGAGCACTGCCCCACTGCAGCAATGGAACCTTGGGAAAGGAGCTTCTTTCCTTCTTGTCACTTATTCTGGGTTGAATTTTGTGATACATCTACTGCCAGTGACACATCCTCCCTCCACCTCAGTGGTGGAGATGTGTCCTCAGTTGGCAGTTTTAGCTGTTGCTAAAGGCTGAGGCCACCATGCCTTCACTGATGTGGATGGTGCTGCCTGCTGTGCTGCTGTTAGCAGCTGGGTTTGGGCTGCACGTGCTCAAGCAACCCTACATTGTGCACGGCCATGCATCAGCTTCTGCTGAGGTGGGCTCTGCAGCCAGCAGGACAGGGTTAAATTTGGCTGCTCCATCCGTTTTCTTTAGTGTTTAAAAATAGCATGGGCTTTTAAAGCAGCCCAGACAACATGGGGCAATAAAAGTAATAACACGTTTCCTTTTGTGTAGTTTTCACAGCCTCTGGCGTTCAGTCCCATTCTGCAGGCGCTGGCCCTGAAGCAGCCAGAGGGTTGGATAAAAGCCTCTCTGCACTGCCTGCCTGTCAAGGCAGCAGGATCTTTTCAGGCTTCTCGGGGTGATCATTTAGCCATGGCCAGTTCTTCCTCCAGTGCTGGAATGCCAACTCTGTAGAGATCACAGTCTGGGCACGTGGGGTGTTTTTCAGCTGCTGGGGAGCTGATCATTTCCCTTCCTCTGGTGTCTTTAGCTGTGAAAATCAAGAAGCCAATCAAGACCAAGTTCCGCATGCCAGTGTTCAACTGGGTCGCCCTCAAACCCAACCAGATCAATGGGACAGTCTTCAACGAAATAGATGACGAAAGGATCCTGGAGGTACGAGCAGTGCTTGCTGCCTTCCGCTCCCCGTGTCTGTCCACAACTCAATATTGGCCTTTGCAGGGATATACTCTGGCCAACAGCTAGGGATTGGGCTGGTGTGTGGCACTGTACCAGGAAAAGAGGCCTAAAGCAGCCCAGGGCAGGGCTGAGCACTCAGGTGCTGTGTGGTCCCTGTGCTGTGAGGTAGATGCGCGTGGCTGGATAAAGTCTGAGTGCTAACATGAATATTTGCCTGAACTTCTGAACATGCATAGGGCTGTCGAGGCTGGAGGCCAAATTTCCTGATTACTGACTCAGGAGCTCGTGTTTACTACACTGTGCAACCCCTGGCTGAAGTTCTCTGCTGTAGCCACAGCAGCCACAGGGTCTTACTGCAGTTCTGGTACGATGCTGGGCAGTGTGGATTTAATACTTGCCGTGGGAGGGATAAATCACTTTCTTTCCTTTTTAGGATTTAAATGTGGATGAATTTGAAGAAATATTCAAAACAAAAGCCCAAGGTCCGGCCATTGATCTTACATCAAGCAAGCAAAAAATAACTCAGAAAGGGTCGAACAAAGTCACATTACTGGATGCAAACAGGGCCAAAAATCTTGCCATCACTTTAAGGAAAGCTGGAAAGACAGCAGATGAAATATGCAAAGCTATTCACGTGTAAGTAAAACACTTGTCAGCAAAGAAATCATATTCAAGATTTACTGTGGTTTTTGGTAAGTGGAATGGCTTTGAATTGGCAGTTGATGTAAATGTTTTTGCATCTGGAAAAAATCCATCAGTAAGGATGGAACCAATCTGAATTCCCACAAATCGGATTCCCTTGTACTACAGTATGTTAACTTGCAGTTTTGTGTTGCTCTATCACTATATGGGCTTAACAAATTAACACATATTTTATTAAAGAAGCTAATTCATGTTCATCCACAGTATGCCATTGCATACCGAATTTCTCATTTGATGTACATGGTATTTTTTGTTCTAATGAATGCTCCAAAGGCAGAATATCAACCCTTGCAGCTTGCTCCACAAAGCACAAGTTGAGTCCAAGTGCACTGGAAGCATTTTGCATGCAGTGAGGTTTATGTAATCGCCCCACGCAGTGCCAAACCCAAATGTGATACAGGTGTGTTCGAGCATAACTGCAGCATAGGATCCTGCCATGCCCATCCTGCAGGGTATGGACCCAGCCTTCCAGCTCCAGTCCTCCAGCTGTGCCAGCTCCTTCTTTGGAAACAGAATCAAGAATCAATGCTGCCAAGCAGCATTCACACCAGCACTTATGTCTGTGCTGTCTCCGCACATCTTTATGTGCAGACAGCTTCATGGGCAGGATTGTGCTCACAGCTCTGGGACACCCCCATGGATGGTGACCCCCCCCACTCCCTGAGCAGCCTGTGCCAGTGCCTGACTGCTCTTTGGAGAGGGAATCATTCCTGTTATCCAATCTGAGCATCCTCTGGCACAACATGAGGCCATCACCTCTCATCCTATCACATAGGTTTGATCTGAAAACGCTGCCCGTGGATTTTGTTGAGTGCCTCATGAGGTTCCTGCCCACCGAGAACGAGGTGAAAGTACTGCGGCTCTACGAGCGGGAGAGGAAACCCATTGAGAACCTGTCTGATGAAGACCGGTTCATGATGCAGTTCAGCAAGATCGAGAGGCTGATGCAGAAGATGACCATCATGGCATTCATAGGCAACTTTGCTGAAAGCATCCAGATGCTGACCCCGGTGAGTGAGAGACAGCCCCTGGAGATGTGTTAGCCATGGGGAAATGGTGTCCGGGTGTGGGACACCACTTCCCCAAGTGTGGGAAATGTGGGAACTGCTCTCTGTGGTGCAAGTCAGGCTTGCAGGGCACAGTGCAGCCAGGTGCTGGCGTGGGGCTGCCAGTGCAGGTTGTAGAGATCTTAATTTTCCTTACACAGTGATGGTTTGAGTGTCATGGAGTCATTCTGAGTTCTCACGGAGGCAGAATGAGAAGCAACTGCATGAATGAAAAAGTGCTTTTCTAGGTATATTTTCATCTAACAGTGACTCAGAGATCCCAGGCGCTGTTTCTATGGCAGCTTGTACCCTGCGCTGCTCCACATCATCCTATTTCTTTACCCTGTAGAAATTTAAAACCAGTTTAAATGAAAATCTATTTGTCTGTGCCATCAGGGAAAATTACTTTCAGTGCTGGTCTGAGGGCTCTTTGAAGTAAGTCCCATGCATCTTTCACAGTCATAAGGACTGAAATATAAATACAGTTTTCTTCAACCACATCTGAGTGTTAGAAATCTGCAGTGCAAATTAATTTTTTGAAATCCTGACATGCCAGGGCAGGATAGCATTCATGCTGGGACACACTGAATGGATTGAAAACATTGTTGGTTTTTTGTTTTTTTTTAAAGAGTGGAAGTGTTTTGAATTTAATTTTACTTGTGGGTTCGTTGTGCATTAACCAAAATTCTCCCTATGTTTACTTGCAGCAACTTCATGCCATTATAGCTGCATCTGTCTCAATAAAGTCGTCTCAGAAGCTTAAGAAAATACTGGAGGTATGTCTGACTTTGGTTGTGCTCAACCACTCACCAGTGCATCCCCTTATGTGTACTGAAAGTGCACGTGGATGCTTGCGTACAGACTCTCAGAGGTTTCTGAACCATTGTGCATTTGCCCTGAAAATTCCCTCTCTGCTCTGTTTTGCTCTGGCAGATAATCCTGGCTCTCGGTAACTACATGAACAGCAGTAAGCGAGGAGCGGTGTATGGATTTAAGCTACAGAGTCTAGACCTGGTGAGTAAACCAGAGGCAACGAGGGGACATGAGCTGAAATGCATTTCTTTTAAATGGAGAGTGGCTGCTTGGGGCTCATCAGTGCTTCCCAGCCAATAAAGGCAGAGGCAGCAGAGCGTAGCGGTCAGGGGAGGCACTTCCCTGCGCTCTGTATGAGATGACCCTTACCAGCATTTTGGTGGCCCCTCACAGGGAGGCCACAAATCCTCAGACCACTGTGGAAATCCACCCACTTACGTGGGCCTTTACAGCCATCTCTGTCAGATGGAGAAACATTCAGGGGAAAACAAACACCCCGTCAGTCACTTTGTTTGGTGTCTGCTGCACCTTAACCCAGCAATTTTGTTGCTTTTTTCTCCTCAGCTCTTAGAAACAAAGTCAACAGACCGAAAACAAACCCTGTTGCACTATATTTCTAATGTTGTCAAGGAAAAGTACCAGCATGTATCCCTCTTTTACAACGAACTTCATTACGTGGAGAAGGCTGCTGCAGGTACTGTAACCACGGCCATGTCCTTAGTGCACCTACTGGGCTCTCAGTGCTTTCCCACTTGGACCATTCTAAGAATAAAACCGGGTGGTTTCAGTGTTACCTACCAGTGTGGTAGCAGAGCCAATTTAGGGAAGGACCCTTAGTGCCAGCGGGTTGCCTGGCCTAGCACGCACACCAGGGATTGGTGCTGTTAGCTAACACAGTGACCTCCCCTGTTTGGTGAGGGGCAGTGGCAGCCACTACTGTGGTTGGGGGGCACTTTGTAGCTGAGAGCTGGTCATGCTGTGGGTTGGGTGCTTGCACAGCAGGAGCGATTCAGCAGTTTTGTTTTATTTCCTAGTGTCTCTAGAAAACGTTCTCTTGGATGTGAAGGAGCTCCAGAGAGGCCTGGATCTGACGAAGCGTGAGTACACCATGCATGACCACAACACGATGCTGAAGGAGTTCATTCAGAACAATGAAGGAAAGCTGAAGAAACTGCAGGATGATGCCAAAATTGCCCAGGTATTTCTTAATTCTTGGGGTGTGAATGACTTGGAGAAGCAGAGCACACTCTGTGCATACTCAGGTGTTTTCTGCTGACACTAAGTTACTCTGCAGTGGGATTTGAATGAAGAGGCAGAGAGTCTCCATGGTTCTCCTTTGTTCTGATGTGAATGTATAAAATGTGCATTACTTGTGAAATGAGGAATTATTAGTCTGTCATGGTGTATAAAAATTTTTCCCATGATGTTACCCTCATGCATTCTTACTGTTCATTTTTTCTCCTTTGTGGTGAGACCAACCTTAGGTTATTTGCTTGTGCTGGTGTTTTCCTAGCAGTTCTTCTAGCTGCAGGTATGTCTTACTTCCATGAGCTTGGTGACAGCCCTGCACACGTTCTTGACAAACTCTGGTTCAAGCTCTCCCGCTCACTTCTGAGGCAGGCTTTAGCCCATGAGTGAATAGAGACATGTCACAGCAAGTGCTTGCTTCTATATACACTGCAGGGAGGAGGAGGTGCAGTTCTGTGTTTGCTCCTGTCCCCGTGCTGGTGTAGGTGTGCTCGTGCCAGCCAGGGGTTCCCACTCAGAGGAAATGTTGACCCTTTACACTGAGTTCTGATATGCTGGTGAGCATGTCTTGAAGTATGTGCTTTTTGTAGGATGCCTTTGATGATGCTGTGAAGTATTTTGGGGAGAATCCGAAGACAACACCTCCCTCGGTTTTTTTCCCAGTGTTTGTCCGATTTGTGAAGGCCTATAAGGTAAGCAGGATCATCGTCCCCTTCTCTTCTGTCATTCCCAGCATGGTTTTCCATCTGTTGTCTCAGGGTTCCCAACAGCACAGCTCCCCCTAGCTTCGATGCAACGTGAGCACAGCAGCGCCAGCCCAGGGCTGCACAAATAGTTGGTTTGGGATTATTTTCAGGGCTGAAAAGCAGCGTTGCTGTCTGAAATGCCAGGGGAGTCCTCAGAAACAGAATGACTGTGAGGTTAAAGTTCTCACCTTCAACCCTGACTGTGTCCTGTGGGATCAGGGTGAGGGGCTTTGTGTGACTTGGGAGGTCTCTCCCAGCCCACTAATTTCAGACTTTGTTTAGCTGAATTGCTGCACCCTCAGTTTGCCTCCTTGGAAAGCATAGTTCATATGTAACATTCAGGTTCCTTGTAGTGATTTGAAGATGTAACTTGTTGGGTCTTTTTGTGTGTGTGTGATAAATAGCAAGCAGAAGAAGAGAACGAATTGAGAAAAAAGCAGGAACAGGCCTTAATGGAAAAACTTATGGAACAGGAAGCGATGATGGAGCAACAGGACCAAAAGGTATGGAGCAGATAGGTCTTACAGGTGGGATGTGTTCATCTGTTTTTCCTCACAGCTCAGAACCTGCAGCTCTGTGCAGTGCTTGAGTTGCCCAGACTTAGAGCTACCCAGAAATGTGGTCTTTGAAAGTTTTCTCTTTTTGTGGGGAAAGCCGAAATTGAAAGAACCCAAGTGTGTACTAATTCTACTTCAAAGGTTGCAAAATTCAGAAAGCTAAACAGACAAAAAGTCACCTAGCCCGTGTTGCTGTTGGCTGCACTTTTTTCCTGCTTTGGCGTTTTACCTGTTTTAAAAATCCCATCCGTATTCATTGTGCAGAGCCCCCCGTTGCTTGCAGGGATCTCCAGATCTTTCCCTGTTTGAGCATCCTAGCAGGAGTCTGCCCTGCGTTACCACTTGATAGGAATTTTCTGACCTTTTATTTGTTTTTCTTTTTTTCCCTAAGTGAATGCTTTAGATGTGCTGGAGCTTTTCCACAGCTCCAATGGCTCTTGTGTTGGCTGAAGCCCTTAATCCCAGCCAGGCGTTTTCTGTTGGATGGAAAGCTTGTTCTCCTCCTTCACTTAATGCTGCTTGGAGGAGAAGGCTTGGAGTCTCGGTTCCAAGTGAGGAGAAGGCTTAGGGTGGAATTGCAAACCTAAGAAAGAGGAACAGCTTGGCAGCCAGGTTAGCTTGTAACTCTGGCTGTCACCCCCAGGACCTGAGCTCACTGTGCCCTTGTGTTTTCCTGGGCTTGCAAAACTGGGTAGAAAGGTCGCAGTTACTGGTGTTGATTGCTGCAGGTGGGGTCACCTGGTCTTTCAGACAGAGGAACTGGAACAAAGATCCTTACAAGTCCTTACAAATCTTCTCTTCTTTGCTTTCAGTCTCCTTCTCATAAAACAAAGAGGCAACAGCAGGAGCTAATTGCAGAGCTCAGGAGGCGGCAGGTCAAGGATAACAGGCATGTGTATGAAGGGAAGGATGGTGCTATTGAAGATATTATAACAGGTAAAGCCCTTTTGTTCCATAATCTCAGAGGCCCTTTCACCAAGTTTAAAAATGTGTATCTGCCTAAAAGCTATTGTACGTGTATTATGTGATTCTTGTAGAGCTGCTGGAGCACAGCTTAGGAGATTGTTTACATGATGTGAATCAATTATAGAAGGTTTTGCTAAGGGAACAAAGCCCAGTAACCTGCTTTTGCGTGTTCACTGTTGGTGCTGCTCGTGTTTGTCACAAGCACAGACTTTGGGCACGTGCTGTTTCTGACCTCTTCTCTTTCAGCATGTTGGGACACACTTGGTCTCTGATCTCTAGAGTAAGCAGCTCAGATCTCAGCTGATATTTGGTGGGGATATGCATGCTGTGCAGATCTTTCCCAGAAATCTTTACTTTCCCGTAACTGGAATGAATGACAGATGTTTAACATTATTAAGAGCCTGCATTTTCATTAAAATGTACTAGCAGTAATTGCACCACATTATTGCACACTTACAGGAAATCATTTAGTCAGACCTGAATGATGGATGGCCCTGAGCAGCTTCTGGTTTTACTGCTTTTCAGTTTGGCAGAAGTCTGCCCTGATCACCACCGTAGGGCTGCAGGGAGGGGTGCAGAACCCACTGTCAGTGCTAGGGAAGCAGGGATGTTGTGTGCTGCTAGAGCTGTCTTCTGAGCCGTGCTGTGCTCAGCAGTCTGTGCCATTGCTCTGTTTGCAGTGCTTGGATTTTAGTGCCCTTCACCTGTGGTGTGGAAGGAGCAAGACTGTAACACTTTGATAGCTTTACAGCAATTGAGTTCTGTTGCACAGAAAGTCAGCAAAACGATCTTTGGGCAAGACAGCCTGGACTGCTTCTCCCAAATGTTTGTCATATTGTTTCATCCCTCTGGGAGGAGGAGGAGAGCTGCTTTACCTCTCAGTGAGGAATTTTTGCCCAACTACATGAGAGGGGTGGAATGCTCTTAGTGAAGCTTTCACAACTCTTTTGAACGTTTGATTAAGAGATTCCTATGATAATATTCTCCATGTAAGAGGCAGACTTGCTGTAATACCCAATTACTTCTGCTTCTGCATCTCCTTTGGTCTCCTGGAAGCCGGTGTAGTTGGTGAAGCGGCTCTCCTGCTCTGTGGGAGAAACAGATGGTGCAAATGATGCCAGCCTGCATGCAGCCCTGTGCCAGCGTGCCAGGCTCAGCCAACCTGACCATCCCCTGTGGTGGCCAGCCCTTCCAGCTATGGGGTGCCCCGGGGCCTTGGGCCGTGCAGTGACACATGAGGCACAGAATGTCAGGTTGAACTGAGGTCACTTGGCTGCAGCCTGTGCAGTGGCATGGAAATAATCAGAGGTGTCACTTGACACTGGCTTAGTGCCTCATCAGGTGCACGGGGAAGCCTTGCTGGCTGGGACAGGATGGGATGCCGTCTGAAGCCACGCTCTTCCAGAGTCAAAGCCTTTACCTCTAGCAGCAGTCTGTCAAAACCAGAAACAGATACGTAGGGACTTAAAACCGCCTCCTTACCGAATCCTCCTGCACTGCAGTGTCATGAGTTGGTTGGAACGTGCAATCCTGTACCTGGTTGTCCTTAACCACGCGCTAACCGTGTACTAATGCCATCGATCTGTGCTTCTCACTGCTCTGTTTGTTTGGCTGTTATTCCCATGCAGTGCTGAAGACTGTGCCCTTTACAGCTCGAACCGCCAAGCGGGGCTCTCGGTTTTTCTGCGAACCTGTTCTCACTGAGGAATTCCATTACTAAACTATTCCTCTTTCACATCTGATGCTCTTAGACAAAAAAAGGTTGCTGTAGATTTTTTGACACTTCTCCATTTGTATGGACCTCAGCCAGGATCGTGTGAATGTTGAGTGTATAGCAATGTCCGGCGTCCGCCTGAAGTCGTATCGATGTCACCTTCGTTGCATGCGTTGTGTTTCAGTAACGTTTTATTTCATCCCATCCGATCTGTGTTGGATGCTTTTGGCCATCCTCACGTTTCAAAGGCATTGCTAACCCTTGTGACAAGAGCCATAGAACAGCAAGTGGTGGAAGTCACAGTAGATTCGGTGCTGGCTCCGTAGGACTGACAAGGCTCAGGCTGAACACAGTCGTACTGTGACAGTTCACTTGGCTTTTCTATGTCATCTCTGCTGGCTGCAGATCTTTCTCTGTATGCAAATGTACCTGAGTAGTCTGCATGTAATAATTGAGCTGTAAGCCAGAGGGAACTGTCTGCATGGCTTCAGTGGGACCTCCTTGGGCTTTGCTTTACTGGTCTGGAAGGGTTATCTGTGGTAACGTGTCCCCTGTGCGAGGAGCATCGTTTCGGCCTTTCTAACCCTTGCCTGCATGTTTGCATGTCAGACACAGAATGGAGTACATCTTCTCTCATTTGTTCACATCTACGTTTAACTTTTTCAGTTCCATGCCAACTTTTATCCAAGTAAAATTGGTAATGTTAATTGAGCATTAACCAATTCTCACGGAGGCCGGCACGGTGCCGCGGGCTTCATAACAGCGTGGGGTGAGAGCTGGGCTGGGTGGGAGGCAGCAGGGCTGGGATGTGCCAGCGCACAGCTATGTGCACAGGGCAGAGCTTGGCATGGAACTGAGCACCATAATCCTGTGGTGTGCAGTGTCAGGAGGGTGTGCTTAACCCTGCATG
>JAOWBP010052697.1:0-12472 GCA_028571105.1 Tragopan temminckii
GAGGCACTGCTGGCACAGCCCGACAGGATGCACATCCAGCAGGGAGGAAGCCCAGGCAGAAAGGAGGCTCAGACTGCACTAAATGGGCATTAACATGACGAACTAAAGAGCAAACATCCCCAGAGCAATCAATCAAACCGTGCGTCTTTTTCCAGGGGCAGGACAAGCTGTGATTTTTTCCTGGCAAATGTTTGCGTGTGATCTTGCTTTTAAAATTAAAAAAAAAAAAAAAAAAAAGGAAAATAAAGGCAGGAAATGAAAAACAGCCTGTTTTCCTCCTAAGGGCAGGCTGATCTTTCCCTTTAGCTGAGCTGTCCTTTCACTCTCAGGAGACCAATTGCTGTGTATCCACTATGGCTGTGAATGCCATCCCAGCAATGATAGATATTTTTAAATGCGCCAAGTAAACAAGAAATCAAATCTCATAAGAAAAAGCTAGCTCTGGAGGTATTAACCTATTGACAAATTCAGTGGTACAGCAGATCTGCCAGCTCCAGACCTAATCAAAAGTAGGAAATGGCACTGAAAAAAATACATATTTTTAAAAATGTTTTCCTGAACATATAAAAAGGTCTAACTGGATTACATTCATCTCAGGAGATGGATGGAAATTTTGTTCAGAACTGATCTTACCCAGGCTCAGATAAGGACTGATAAATCCAATCCACTTTAAGACCAGCTGTAAATATAAGAGTATGTGTGAAACACCACAGTAATTGACAGAAAAGAAATGCCTGGAGACAAAGAATGCATTGTCCCACACTGCCTAATTTTGGGAGAACATTTGCAAGACAATGTAAAATGCTTTAACTATATAATTACCATTATCTGTCCCTATGTGTGTTGGCAATGCCTGGAGTTTTTACTACAAGTCTACTTTTGGCAGGAGCTTGTTCTGTGATTTCTGTCAGCAATAATATCACCATCTTTACCACAATAGTGCCTGGAGGCAATGTTTCATATTCCCATGGAAGCACCCCCATGTTATACTTGGGTATAAAATAAGAAAAACTGACAAGATTCAGTGAAACCTAAAACAATCTAGAAACCTTGGCTCCTTCCTGCCTTCTCTTTCCTAACCAAAATCAGCTTTGAATCAGATAACCGTGAGAAAACAGATCTGACAATCTGCAAAACCTGTACCTTGCTGTCCAAAAGGGGGCACTTGCTGAAACAGTGACCCCCTCAGCTCAAAGGAAACTTTGGGAGAGCAACAGGGAATGACAACTCCAGACAAAATACCTGCTCTTGGGTTAAGAATGTACGAAAATGCAAATGAATAGAACAAAAAGTAGATAATATCCAAAGAAGTTTTACTTTCTTTTTAATCAAACTATTATCCAGAGCTCTTTTGAACCTGTAAGATTCTCTCTATGCCATACTCTTGCTTGAGCTCCTTGCCAAGTTCCTGCTCAAGTAGCTCCCAAGGAAAGACCATAAGAGAAATGTAGTAGAATTTATATAGTATAGTACAGTGCTCCCCCTCTAGCAACAGGGAACTAAGACCCAGGAAAATCCCTGACTTGTTCAGATTGCCCAGGGAATTGCAGCAGAGCTGAGCAATGAACCCTGCCCTCGCAGGAGCTAACTCAGTGCCACAGCCATGGGATTTCCCACACTCATCCCCGCTTTTCTCCTTCCATGCTTAAAATTGGGGAGGGAAAGAACGGCTGTTAGTGGAAAGACCTCAAAGGAGAAGCCCTGCCAATCTTTTCCAGCACTTCCACTCTCTGAAGTGAGCTACGTAATTGTGGTTGAGGACACTATGTCACTTGTTGGACAGAAAAATGAAGACTTAGTGCAGATGCATATGCAGCCAGACAGCACTGCAGGGCTGCCTGATTTTTTGGCAACACATCACTGCCTAGTGCTGTAGCTGGCAAACTGGATGTGACTGCCAAAGCCCAGAACTGGTACCCCAGTCCTAGGACAGAAGAAACCGCTCTACACTGGGAGCAGCAGTCCTGCCAGCGCCTGCTTTCTTGCCAGGGTCTATCCTTTGGGGCTAAAAAGAGACATTCTGGAGAAGTTTGCATTTCTGATGCTATTTGCTGCACAGTTTCCAGAGTTGCCTATCAAGTATTTTTTCCTGAGAACCAAAGACTTGTGCAATCAGTGCAACAGGCCGTAAGAATAGCATCAGTTTGTACCAGGTTTTAATTTAGCAGCTGACAAGGATAGCCTAGCAGCCTTCCAAACCTGCCTGGCATTTCAAACCAGTAGAAACCAGGTTAACAAGATTCTGATGTCTGTCCTGACTTCTGGCTTGCTTGCAGCTACAGATTTGCAGGCAGACTCATCACACACCCCTGGGGTCCTCCACCCAATAACCACTGGGGGAAAAACTGAGAGCTTTACTATTCCTTGATCAACAACATCAGCCTCTTCTTTCCCTGCTTCTTTGTAAACTCTTCCAAATAAAACCCCCTTTGAGTTCTTACCTCTGCAGTTCAAATAACCACCCTTGCTCATGCTTCCGTAACAAGTGTCTCATACACAACAGCACATCCAGAAATAGAAGTGGATGACACTATTTTTTCCCCAAGAGCAGCACGGGTGTTGTTTGCCCCAGGGAAACTGGGCTTGTCTGCTTACTAACCAGTCTGTCTTGAAAAGTTTCAACCAAGACATCTGCTAACCCCATCTCCATGTATCGTGGCATTACTAACCCGTCCTGCTTCCAGTGAGGCATTCTGCCCGGGACATTATTTCTCATACCATGTACTTGGCTAAACCATTTCATCACTGACTAAACTTCCTAAGCCAGAGTGTTTCAATTTTTAGAGGCTGTGGCATTTCTGGACTAAGCTTTATGTTGTATATTCTTTCCATGGCTAGAATGCTTCACATGGTCCAAACAGAAGAGAACAAATGGAAAGGAACGAGGACCCTCAACTCCCTTTTGCATGGCATCAGAGGCAACAACATTTCCTAATCAGCAGGGAAAAGGGGAGGAAAGGGGGTTCCTCTAGAGACAGGTGTATATAAAAATGTCAGTGATGTCAGAAGAGCAAGTCATGTTTTATACCTTCTACTTCTTAAGATGCTCTCCAAATCTTCACGCAGGGATATACTTTCATCATTGCATGTGCACTAATTTAAGGAAAAGAATAAAAATAAGGTCAGCTTTTTCTTTAATTAGTTTTAAGAGCTTATAATGAAAACCAGAAGGGCTTGTAGATTTCCACTTTTACTCTTCTGTGTGCTTTAAAAATTAGGTTAACTCTCCCACACAGATAGAAAATGTGTGTGAGTTTATAGATGCATATGTTTATATGTACATATATGTATATGTAGAATAGCTTCGGAGAGGGAATACTTTAACATCTTAGCTATAGCTCATAGCTGTATCTACTACAGGAGGCCCACGGAAAGAAGCATGGAATACAATGGGATAGGGCTGGACTACTCTGAGATACAGGGACCAAACAAATATATCCATAAGCAGAGACTGCAATTACTGATTACATGCAAGAAATCACATATTCTTAGTCATTACTTTTGAATCAAAAGTAATTAGTTAACAGAAAAGATAAATCATTCTGGCAGCAGAAAAATACGTAGTTATTGAGTGTTACTCATTAAGTGTATATTGATGTATATAGGTTAATTAAGACAGAGTAGCTGCTATAAACACTCAATTTTTCATGCAGAGGGAGTTGCACGAAGGCATATCTGTTCCTGTTATATGTAAGTAGCCATTTATAGGACACACTCACTTTGTATCTATGTTTACACATGTATACTTCTACCCATAGAAAGTCCCACAATGCCAGACTGAATTCTGCAGACATTTTTATATCTAGGCAGGCCATGTGACTCATTTTTAGCTGTTTTTAATGTACTGGTTTCTCTCTCTAAGCCTCGTTTGCTTGCTCTCATGGTGTCTAATGCACATGGCTTTGGAAGCTATATTAAACGAATCCAACGTCTTTATTTTTAGCGTTGGAAGTGTTTCTAAAACAGGTTCTCTGTAGCATATGTGCAAGACATAAAGGTTTTATTGTCACAAGCATGTAATTAACTGCATAATTCTCTCTTGGTCTTGCTTGCTATAAATATGGTACCATCACTAAATCACTGCAACAAAACCATCTTGTTTCACTTTTCACCTGAAAGACTACCTCAAAATCCGAGTGGTTGTAGTTTGACGCTGTTAGGAGTGGTGGTAGAATTCAACACTTCTATTTACAAGAGATATACAAAATATTTGTTTTTGTAAGCATGTAGGGCCAAATAATGTAATATTCTTTCAGCCAACATCCCCAGACTTATCATCTACCTTATCTCTCTGGCTTCTGCTGTGAACCTCTTTGGTCTGTGTCTCACTTGCTGGTCAGTCTGTCTCCGTGCTCCTCCTGGTTTCTCCACTCCCCTGCCTTAATCAAATATTACCTCGGCCTTGTACCTAAATAGTTCAAATTCTTTTGTGAAATGTCACGTACCTTTGCTTTGGACAGGCACATGTGCTTAACTGTCTCTTGCAGCCATTTAAAAGAAAGGGTTGGGATTGCTGGCAGTTCCAAGAAGGGCTATCCCAACCAGTAACAACAAAAACATAAATACATGCGTAGCCAGGCACCCAGTGCCCTGATGGCTTTAGTTGTGGCTGATGAGGCATTAACAGGCTCAGCTGCCTGTGCATCCTTCCTCTGGAAGTTAGCTCCCCTGTAGCAGGGGTGGCACAAAATGGGACATGTGAGAGCGCCTGACTGACAGCACTTTGAAGGCTGTGTGTTAGCTCAAACCACTGATGAGGCTAAATGAATTCACAGCTACATCTGCCACAGCCCAGGGCTGAGTCTGTGGGCGTTGCTATTCCCCTGACTCTGACAGAAATATCTCCCAATGCAAACGCAGGCCCGAGCCTGTGTGGAGCCCCAGTGCGTTCAGCAGGGCCCACCCGCGGGTGGCACTCCTTAAGGGACTGGCAGCCACGTGAGCAAGAACGGCAGCAGATGAGTAAGGCCTGCTGCTGGATTTTGGACTGTGCCCCATCCCTGTTTTATCCTCATTATGATGCACAGTGAAATGCTTTAGAGATGACATTCCAGTCCGCTCTTAAAGCAGAGGAACAGAGGAAAAAAAATCCATGCCTCAGACACGAGCGAGGATGTGATGGGGGACTGGTGGAGGTGGGAGGCAGAGGCTTATGCTCGGTTTGCAGAAGGCTTTCAAGAGAATTAAAGCATTTTAGAAAGAAACTAATGTGATGTAGCAAAATAAGCATGCTGAAACTGTATTTAAAGAATAAATATTAAAGAAGCCACATTCACCCTGAGAGGTTGAAGACAGTCCTAAAAGAGCCCCCATCTGGTTCATCAGACAGACAAGAAAGCTGCACCCCTACATTCAATGTGCAAAACCTTCCAGATTAGGTCATTAATTAAAACAAGTTTGCACACATAAAAAGGAAGAAAAGATGATATGGTTTTCTTGACTTTCTGCAGTACAAAAACACTACAGTCAAGACAGTAACTTCTGCATTGAACCCAACACTTTCCATGGAGCCATACATAGTTTAAATGGGCACCTAGTCTCCGTGTCAGAATTTAAGGTCATAGCAAAATGAACTCACAGCTACGTAATTCACTGCAGGGGTTCACTGCCCTCTGTGCTAAAACACTTGCCTTCCTTCTGGTCTGACACAATCCTTGCATGTTTTGTGTGCCTACTCAGGCATATGAATGTTCTTATCTCATCCATGGTGGTAGGGATACATTAGACAAACAGATGAGGGCAATTCATCTTCTGTGACTGTATGTCCCTATGCAGAAAAACTGTACGGTCAAGTTGTACTCATACAAGTTAGTTCTTGCTTCAAAGCATCCCTGCATTGCATACCTGGAGACTTCAGGCTATCTCTGCTACTGATCAAGCAACCTTCCAGACTAGGCTGCAGCACTGTAGGACACTGGCAAATGAAGCATTTTTCATTTCAAAATCACCAGGCATAAGCTAAGCATATACTAAGCACAGTACTTAAAACTTTTCAGTCAGATAATAGCCTTTGCCTTATTTTTAAGGGAAATAATGTATCAGGTGATTACCCAGAGCAACAAATTATGAGGGGCAGCAACAGCTGTTGTGCTGGAGCCCTGCAGAACTGCTGCTGAGATTGGGGTCACGGTGTGAGATGAGCAAAACAGAGAGAGCATCAACCAACACTCTGACTCTGGGCTCAACCTCTTGCACTGAAAACTCATGCGAGTCCACAGAGCCGTGACCTCAGCTTTCAGGGTGCAGCTCCTGCTATGAAAAACAGTTGTATTGTTCACTAGATATAACTGATTTACAGAAAAAAAAAATGCCATATTATTTAAAATTGGCAAGTAAAATTTCTATACAATCAAATTCCTGAAGGTTGAATTACGTGTGAGTCAAAATGCATATCTCTAACATTGCTATACATGCATCACTTGCTGCTTTTCACTGTTGTCATCTTTCATTGCTCTACAACCTTTTCCCTGCAGTCTGTTACTTCTTGAACTGCAGGATAGGATTTGGTTTCAAAGCAAATTCAGCTAGATAGTGACGCTGCAGCAAGACATGATATCAGGATATGATGTGAATGTAGTTGGGATGGGTTATTCCCATGACAAGACTTGGCACTCAGCTGCCTGTGACTATTGTAGGTGAATACCTTTGTCAAAGATTAACCACAATCACTCAGACAGGGATAGCTGTTGTCCACACCTGCTTGATTCATTCCTTGTCTGACATCGAGTAGCTTGACTGCTACCAGAATAATATAACATTGAATGTATCCTTTAAACCCATCCCTGTTATTAACACACATAAAGCAACTGCAAGTCAGGACTGACATACCATAAAATGCTTTCCTAACAATTTCTTACAGTATTGGTTGTGTAATTGGAACCATTGCCTTCAAAATTACGTTCTCTTCTTGCATTCTTATTAATGAAAGAAAAAATACTTACATTCTTCATAGCCACCATAATAAGCAAATCTCCTTTCGCTCCTGCCTCTCCTAGAAAACAGGGAAGTCTTTCCCTTTCTCCTTTCCCTTTTCCTTTCTCCTCCACTTTTATAATCACTTTTGGTCAACCATCTTGCTTGTTAGGCACTGCTCAGTAGCCCAGCGGTGCTCCTGCTGTTCAGAATGGATGCTCTTCATTCCTCTGACAGACAAAAAAAGATATCCTAATAAAAGACAACTGCACCGGTTTGATGGTGCTACTAAACACATTGCTATGGCTTTGGGTAACTCAGCAGAGACAGTTTCACTTGGTCATGAAACCTCTCCATCTATGCCATCTGAAGCATAAAGGAACTTTGATATAGAGAAGATTGTCACAGATCCAACCCCTTGGGCAGTTTATGGAAGAGAAGTGAATGAGAAATAAGTGGTTGTTCGAGTTTATCATTAGGAAGGATATTGGTTGTGGTACAGTTAACTGAAACGCTTCCATTACAGTTGCAAGGATCAAGTCTCTGGGGCTTCAGTTTGAGACAGGAAGAAGCACAGTCAGAAAGGCAAGGGAAAAGAAACAGGTCCTTTCTTTCTTTTCAGGCTGTCCTCAACAGCAGCCGTTTTTATTTTGCTGTTCTACTGAGCCACAGAAACAGACTTAGTGAATCTCTATACCTCAGTGTAATTTACAAACCAAACTTAACACCACAACCAACAAACGAGTCCTTCATACACTTCCAGTAACACTGGAAGTAGTCCCAGAGCAACCACCAGCTCCAAACAGCCCCAAAGCCATGGCAGAACTGAAATCAGCATGTAAATTTAGCAGCCATGAGCTGCCTGCCGTGGTTCAGGTTATGAAAGGAAAAAGCAGACTTTCTGATCTGTGGAGCCAGCAAGCAGAACAACTCAAGTCCAGTGCAGGATTTCACATCGTGCCCCATCCCTTACAAGGACCCTCAGGAATTTTGGAAAGCAGAGGATTTGCAGATGATGTCCAGGCTTACTGAAATGATCCTGGGGACAAGCAAGAAGAAAGTTGGTGGCACACATGGGTTCAAAATCTGATATAGTATATGATACCTTCTAGAGTATTGTGTATTGGCCTTTCTGTAATGTAACAAGCCAGTGATACATAGAACAACATGTAATTACTAATCTATGGCACTATATTATGCCCTTCTCCCAGTGATTTGTCAATTTTATATTTACATTTCCTATACAGCAGCTCTTACTATTATTCACGTTAGCCCCATCAGTCACAAAATCATGTATATACTTAGAAAGGCCATAACAGCTGCGAGAATTCTACGAGACAAAGCCAGCAGTGAACCCTGAAGTTCACATTTTATCTGCTTTTAGAAAGGCCAAAGGCTCTGCTGCTGTCATGCTGTCTTAGAGGTCTGTCTTCTAGAAACGCCTGGGAGTGCTGGCACAGCCCATGCACCGACACTCAGCACAGCAGTCCGTGTCACTGAGAGAGAACACTGGCATAGAAGGGCTACTCTGGGAAATAAAACCAAGTCTGCACACTCCCCATTGCTACCTTCTCTTTTCATTCTACTTCAATTTCATAGCAGTTAAGGACTTTTCTTCACTTACCTGCACTGCGGGAATGAGTATTGTTAGTAAGTGTTAGGAAGCCACTCAGCCCTGTAAAACACATTCATTGTTCTATTACAGTGCGTGGTATGCATATAATAGATGGATTAACAGAGCTATCTCTTTGGGTTTTATTTTATATTCCATAACATTTTCATCCTGGCAAACAAGAACTTGGCCATTAGCAGTACCTGCTGTAAGTCAGCCAGCAATCTACTGCTCACAAGAGACAAATGGTGTGGTCATTAGTGGAGCAAATACAGGATGAAGATGAACACATAAAAAGCAATGCTTAAGGTGTGGGATGGTCTCCTTGCTCACAATGATATCAGTAAAAAATCCTGGAAGGTCCCCCTACCCAAAACAGATGATGAACTCCAGCCTCTGGACTAGCTAGGATATTCCCTTTTCATGTTCTGCTCTGTTTTGTTTGCAGGTCTCCAACTCTCATTCAGATAAAGCTGATGGCATTGTGGACACTACCTGTCTGCTGCTTCTCTGCTGCTGGTCCATCCTCTCAGGTGCTCTAGACAAGATCTGAAAGCCATGGATGGGCACGGAGGAGAAGCTGCCGGTGGGCTCCAGCAGGGTATTTCACGGACATTTTCAGTCTCTGAAGGTGAGGAAGAGTCAGAAGGTGCTGACTCAGAGACCCACGAGAAGGACTCTCACACACACTACATTGCCATTCAAAGAAATTCCAAGTACTATCGGTCCATGAGGCTGCCAAACAGATCAAAGAGAAAGACTGCAAGAGAGGCAATGCATGCAGGACGTGCTGCAGGTGAGTACTGACACAAACAACATTAAGCTTCCTCTTTCCATTGAGATTAAGAACTATAGGAGTCAATGAGGTTAGGAAAGTGATAGAGAAAATAGAGAGCCGATTCAGTGCTCAGCACACTACAGAATACCCCACTCTATGGCATGGCTAGCAGAGGGGTGCCATCTTTGTTCAGCCTGGAAATGCAGACTGGTTGGTTAAGATATGGGGAAGAATCTAAAGAAATATGTGACTCTGCTCTGCCACCCTTCCACTAAGAGAGTAATAATTTAAACATGGAAAAAAGCTGTCAAAAAAAGCAGGAACTTCTTTAGAACATAAAAAGGATACATTGAAAAAGTGGGATCTACACAAGTAATGCTATTGCAAGCTGAATGCCATGTGGAGTAAATAGCCAGCAAAGGCAAAGCAGTACACTTGGGGACCAAGCCTATGGAAATTGCAATGAATGGAGCAAGACTTCTCTGGAAAGTGCTGCCACCTCTCACTGAAGGTAGCTCTGCACAACACTTATGAACTCTTTGGACGAGGAGGTTGAAATAAGAGAAATACCACCCAGAATGTGTGTGCACTGAGGCATGGCTTGAGTATAACAGTATGAACAAGTTGGCCAAAAGGCTTCTGAGGGAACAACATGGGGCTGCATCAGCAGAGGGCCAGGGGAGATCAGGGACAGGCGGTGGGCATGAAATAGCTCCAGGGCAGTGGGCACAGCTCCAGTGTTGCAGCTCAGGGAGTGCTGGGACACCACTCACGGATACAGGGCTTGGATTGTGGGCTGCATGGAACCATGAGTTGGACTCAGTGACCCTTGTGGGTCCCTTCCAACTCAGGATGCTCTGTGGTTCTATGAACAGTGCAGGCTGCAAGACAAGACGTTCACTGAGCTGGCATGTTATCTGAGCAGCTGTGAGAGAAAGTTATGAGAAGCTGAAAAGAGAGCCAGGAAAGGAGCTGTCTCAACACATTCAGAAGGGCTGGAAACAGGGCTGCAAGCAAACGCTGAGAACAGTTGTAATTCAGACGCTAGGTGAGAGAGACCTGGAACCGTGAGTACAGAACACGCACTCTGCTTAGTCAGCTCGGTGTTCAGAGAAACTGAATTTTATAGCTTCTTGTAAGTAAAACAGATTGCAGTGAAGATACCTATTCCATCTCGAGATTATAAACTTATAAATAATTCATTGGACTCTGAACTTTGGCTAACTGTATGAGTTAAAACAATATAACAATATTTCTGACATTTGAGTTCTATACAAGACATCAAGGACTATTACCTTGTTACGCAATAATACAGCACATCAGTTCAGCCCCTGAAAACAAACCGAATTCTCTAAGAAAACAAAGAACAGAAATCCTACACCTCAAAATAAAGGAGGCCTGGGAAACGTCCCCAAGAAAATAGGTGTCTCCTGCCTGCCTTGCCAAGGGAGCCGTGCTATTTCAGCAGTATAAAGGCCCATTCAACCCTGTGGCAAGGACAGAAGGAAAGTTCCCACCCTTCTCCAAGTTTCCAAGCAGACAGCAGCAGAGCAAAGAGCTGTTTAATATTCTGCTACTGTTGTCAATGAGGTTTGTGAATAAACTGAGCGCTGCCAATGCCAGAGCAGACCTGCTCTCCACCCTGCCAGTGCAGCAGCAGGACCCGAGCAGAGCCGTCCTCTCACTGCTTCCCCAGAGCGCCGCTGCAAAGCAAGCTGAGAGGAGCCTCGCCTTCTCTCTGGATCTCTGAGCATCTCAGCATCCAGACTGCTGCTGAGGAGGCCCCTGCCCTGTTAGCTGCAGCAGGACCAGCGCACAAGGACGTGGCTTCTTCACATATCTGCAGCATCACAGCATCAGGACAGCAGCGCAGGAGGACATCCCTCCTGTCTAGCCAGTGTCATTGAGGAAGGACAAACTAAAAGAAAGGCTAATCTTCTCTTAGCAGCTCGTTAGAGCATCCACAGGAGCTGACCTGCATTTCTCTCCCACATATTCCCTTCCTGTGTTACATCTGTGGCTTTTTCTTCCATATCTGCAATTGTTCAGCAAGACACACTGGAAACATTTCTTTTCTCCAGTTTGTACAGCAGAACTTGGGCTATGAGCTATAGATCTTTCTCCAGTATGACTGTAGCAAGTCCAGCTTTTAAACTCAGCTAGGATTGTGTAAGCAGCCTTCTCCTTCTGCTCCACTGATTCCATCCCCTCTCCCAGAAACTGGACAGCGGGGGCTTTTACAGCAGCCTCACTTGTAGCAGGAACAACTTCTGACAGCACTTGCTGACGTCCATGGAAACAAGGGATGGGTGAGCTGTTTTATCTTGACTTCAAACCCATTTGAGCAGCAGCATCTATCCATGAGTCTGACTCAATCTCAAATGCTAACCTGTTCTCATTTTACTTAGGAAATGAGGGGAGGAGAGGGGAAGGAAAGAAGGGAAGAGAGGATAAAGTACAGGGGAAAATGCAGGGTAGGATACCAAACAGGAGAAGTAAAGACCCAAGAAATGAGAAGAAAAATAATCTAAAAGCATATAAATCCAGCAGAGAGAAAGGCTTTTATATAGGCTCCCTTTGCACCAGTCTAGCTTTGGCTTATAGCCTAGGAGTTGTAAAATATAATAGATTCTTTCCTTTAAATGGAAAATGAGCTTGTGTTTTTTTAAGCAATCTCCTCTGACAAGAGGCTGAAATGTTTTAAGTATCCAAGAGGCAAAGAGAAAACTGAAGCTAGCGTTGTGTAAGCCTCTGGCACTATTTGAGGAAGCTAAAGAGTCTGGATTTCACCCTTTCCATCTGAAAATTCATAGCACTGATTAAATGGGTGTGGCAGAAACCAGCTTCAGTTAGTGTTGACCTGACTGTGCTGTCACCAGTTTGAAATGCAAACAGAATTATGACTTAGACCAAAATATTTCTAAAAAAAAAAAAACCAACAAGGCCATTTATCAGCAGGCCTCAAACAACAGGAGGTTTCATTTGAAAAGTGAGATGCACCGCCTCCTGCCAAGTACTGCAGTAATAAGCCACAGACTTAACACAACTTTGGCTCCCTGTGAAAGGATTGGAGGTTCATCTGAGGAAAAGTAGAGAAGCAATTAAAAGTAAAGCTCCTGTCTCACCCAAATCTAGCCTTGATTTATCCAGTAAACTGAACAGCTACTGTG
>JAOWBP010052698.1:0-12471 GCA_028571105.1 Tragopan temminckii
TTTCTTTTCTTTTCTTTTCTTTTCTTTTCTTTTCTTTTCTTTTCTTTTCTTTTCTTTTCTTTTCTTTTCTCTTCCTTCCCTTCCTAGGCATAACACTTTGCACTTATCTATAGTGGTTTTACTTTGCAAATTTCTTTTCACTGTTTATCATGACCATCTTGAACTTACTTCTATCCTCCAAAGTGTTTGCACCTTTCTCAGTTTATGTTGCTATCAAATTTCCTCTTAAATCCAGTTCCCTAACTAACCCATGAAACAGAGCCAAGTCCATGATGGACAAGTCATTATTGTTTGCCTAGATAATACAAAGTATTTGCAGATATCAAAACGGGAAAGAATGATAAGCATGACAGTCGAGGTCACTGAAGAAGAGTTAGTGGTCATTGACCATAATTGTTTGGAAGAATTGTGTTTGTACCATTTAAAGAGTCGACAGTTACATAGAAAGGAAAATTATGGCGAAAGAAAGCCACAGCAAGAAAGACAGCTACAAAGTCTGGAGGGGTAAAAAAAAAAAAGAAAAGGACGACCTAAGCAGGACGAAAATATAGTGAAATAATTGCAAGAAAGCAGCCGAGGGAATTAGAGAAAAGACATCCCTAACTGCTGTGCCTCATGTGTTTCGAGTTGTTTCTATGGCCACAGAATAAGAAGGTCAAATCAGATCAAATAAAGCAGGGCAGAACAGAACAGTACAATTAGGCCATAGTCAAAAAGTAATTACTTTTCCATCCAGTAGAGATTGCATGTTACTTCTTGGAATTGTACATTATTACCTAAATAATAGATAGTAGCCAGCAAGGCAACTGGGAATGGATTGGGAAAAATCATCTAAAAAGCCACTTAGCTAAATATTATAACATTCTAATTTATATTAAAGCTCAGATAAATTTGAATGTTGGACATTGGTGGGCATAAATATGCTCACTCATAGAGAGACTAAAGGAATAAAGAATGTAACACTGCACTAAAACACAGTAGTACCTAAATAATTTAATTTTTAAACCACTAAAAGCCAAAATAGCATTCCTTTTGCTCTATATGCTTTGCATTTTAATTTCTCGATATTACAGTTATGATTATAACACGACCTATCCTACTGATGGTAATGGTATATTAGCTAATTTTAACTCTCTCTGGAGTCTCTTATTTTTACTTCAGAATCCTTATACCAGACATGTATTCTTTATATTTTTTTCCAAAAACCTTAACAGCACATGCAATCTTCACATTTTTGTCATGTCTCTTTATAATAGCTTACTAAAAAGCCAGCTGTCTTACAGCGCTGAAGCCAGTTCTTTGCTACACTAAATAGTATAGCTTTGTGGATGCGATTGGAGGTTCCTAATTTAACTTGCATGAAAATGAAACTCAGTGTCTGAAAAGTTGTCCTTTCTGATTTTCTTCACCTTTAGTAATATATGCATGGATATCCATGCATATCATGGATTTATCCCTAGAATCCCTCCATTAGCAATGGAAAAAGTCCAGTGTAGTGTAAATCAGCCTTCCCAGACAACAATTGTCTTTATACAGAAATCCAAATTATACCTACCCTGTATTGCCTGCAGTATACCAGCGCAGTACCAATTTCAGGAAATTTTATCATTCCCATCAAGAAAGCAAATCATTCCCAGTTCAGGGAGGAAAGATGCCTTGATCATATTGTCTGAGTTACTGTAACCCCAGTTCGGCCACATTTCAGCACTTCACTATCACTTTCAACCAAAAGTAATTTCTTCAGTTCCATCTGTCATGGAATCAAGAGGGTTAAGGAAGCTGTAATTTATTTCCACCAAATGAATAGAAAATTAAGATCTCTCACTTTCTCTCTTTCTCATGCATCCTTAACAAAAAAAAAAAAAAAAAAATCACTGGAAATTATGATTTCATCAGCTGAACTGAAAATCAAGAAATAGACCACTTTAAATATTCACATCATCTTGATTAAAGCAGGTGTCTCCAAGCCCTGTTATTGCAAAGTGATTGTCAGAATTTCCATTGTAAATCTCTTCCCTCCTTTTCAGTGGTTTTATACTTGAGCCTTGGCTACAAGAGCACATTCCAGACTGGAATTTAGGCTGGCTGATTATTAAAAAGAGGAGAATTTTCCTTTATAAATGATATTAAAAGAATTTTAGAAATAATAAAATATTGGCTTTTCAGAAAGAGGGAAAGACAGGGCATGTTTTTTCTATATTGATCCAAAACTGTAGCCACAATCTGGCAAAGAAAAGCAGAGCTGAAAAGTTGTCACATTTCCCCAGATGGTAAAGGAACACTCTGGGCTGGTAACCCATTTTATTCCTTTATTCTGCTTCATTCCCTGTAACTCCTGGAATGGAAAAAAAAAAAAAATGACAGGGGACATGAAAGCATGCAGTTATTCTCTCTAATTACAAAAATCATAGGTCTCACTATCACAGTCCTAATCTTTACTGTGTTTGTTTCCCTGAGATCATGAAAAATGCAGAAGTACTTTAGTTTTAGATGTGAAATAAACACAAGAGATTTTCACCTTACAAACTCTAGGTGGAACATAAAGGCACTAGCCAGATTTTTTGTGTGTTCAGTATTTAAGCTATGTTCACACTAATAATTTCAATTGTCCCAAAGGATATGATCCCAAGAGACATATCTAGATTCTAGACATCTAGAGAGCCAACTATAAATGCTGTTTGAGTACTACTGTCACAACAACCTGTGACATGTTTTCGGACTATGCCAATTAGTACGCTTCCAAGGAAGTCTTAGGCATGACTCAGGAATTAGCACTGAAAGTGAGAGAGTTTGATGGTATTGGCATTAGCTGTTCCCTGTCAGCTGGCCAGAGAACAATCCCAGACATATTTGATTTACTACTACAGAAGATGCCATAGTGGTCAAAACCAGCTAGCATACTGCATGGAAGCCACATCGTTGTGCTGAGTGATGCCAACATTAGCAGAGCTTTTCTCAGTCTCAAGTATAAGAACATCCTCTCTAGTTATTATATTTTGGAGTACTTACACATAACTGTGAGTATGGTCTTCTTTGCTCTTCTTTCCATCTAAGTTAAGGTTATATACTCATTTTCAGTATTGCAGGAGTTTCTAGTGCAACTCTGCCGAGAGAAAAATTCACACGCATTGATTATTTTACAGGAGTAAGAATATAATTGCTCAAAGGAATTGGCCATAAGATGCAAACTGCTTTTTCCGTGCACACTCTGTAACAACATTTCATAAGTATTTTATCCTCTTTTAGTGAAGATTTAATGTTACAGGTCCATAAAGTGAAAACATGTGTTCTCCTTAATGTGCATTCAGAGCGAAAATCGCTTTACTCACATAAAACCTAATAATTGGACTTAATGTGGAGAAACTGAAAAAAAAAAAAATGAAGTCTCCTGTGAGGTGGCACTAAAGATGTTTCACAGTCCCGACACCAGCCACAAAAATGTCTGAACCATCATCCTGCACTGACTTGGGTAAACACTTCATTTTTATTTTCATCCACATACAAAAAAAATGCTAGGACATATATCTACTTGTGACTGAAATAGGTTGTGTAATGATCTATTATTAATGAAATCCATTGTTCATTTGTTTATTTGAAAATTATTTTCAGGCACTGGTTTTCATTATTTTTATAGTATTTGGTTAAATTACATTGGTGCCATTAATTTAAATGTTTGTCTCTGTTGAATCCCTTTTACGTGTCCAAAACCACAGAGGAGGGAAATGTACTTCTCTTTCCTAAAACTCAAACTCCTACTAAAGACTTCCCATTTTCTCATACATCAGAGAAATGAGACTTGGATTTTCTTTTTTAGTGCTGGGAAAAATCTGCATGAATCAATGAAAGAATTTGTGTTTTAGTTCTGGATTCCCTATACAACTTGATTACATACCCTTCATTTTACATTATTAAGCTTTAACATTCCAACCTACAGTCCTACCAATACTGATGGGAAGCTTTTATCTTTCTAAGGAGGTTGAGCCAAACACTGACTAAGAAACAGCTTTAAAAAGAACAGAGTGAAACAGAGGAACAGAGTGATGTCAAATTCAAGTCCACAATCAGCTCCAGAAGACTGCTTATTTTTTCATTCTCCCCTTTCAGATCTATAACAAGTGGCACTAAAAATGCCTTAATGTTTAAAGCACAGGTTTGTTTCAAACTACAGTTTTGAAGGTAGGGGGTTGCAGATTCTGTAATGTCATTGAAGCCCTTTTATGAAACCACTGTAGAAATGTTGAGGGAGCAGTAAGTCTCAGTAGGATTGCATCCTGTTAAGAAGCAAAATAAAATGCCTGAACTGATCCCACTGTGTGTTAATCACATGGTTAATTTGTTAAATTTGCATTTCATTTGTTTCTGCAGCTTGGCAGAAATTTTATTGATAAGGTTTCTTCTAATCGTTTTGTTTTGGTTTTGCTGTTTTTTCCTTTGACTTCCAAGAGATTCTGTGTTGATCAATCTGTTTTCTGTCCTGAATTCTATCATAATTAGTGGCTGAATACGTAGCTGAGTAAGAAGAATTAATGATAGGGCATAGTCTTTTTGTAGTCTCTTGTTGTGTAATTGTTGCTTTTCTGGGTTCATAGGTTGCATGCAATTTGCTTTGGTTTTGATCTTATTTTCTTGTGAAATTGCTTTAAGATAAGCCTCTCTCGGTGATTTTTTAAACTCTTTCTTCTTTGTTTGATTAATTTTCATCCTCTTGATTTCCTTATTTTCCATTATAGAAAATGAATGGGTTGGGAAATCTTATATGGGGACACTAGGAGAATCCGGCTCTCTTGCTCCCCCCAGCTGCTGAAGAAAAATAGCAACAGCAATGCCAAGCCCACAAATGCACCCACAATTTCTTTGCCCAGTCACCCCAACAAACTAAAAATCACTTCTGAAAGAAAATAAATAAAGAAATTCTGCATTGCGACCTAAACACCCAGCAATGAAAATTTTCAGCACTGCATCAACATTAGTCCCATGGCAAATCCCAAGTAATACATCAATACAAAGGAGAATCTAACGGTAAACCAAGAATTTCTTACACAGCTTCATACAATACAGTGCAGCCAAGTATTAGTATATCCTTGGCTAGATCACAATCTGTCTAAAAGGTAGGATGTTGTAAACTTTTGGAGTAGCAGAAGAAGTGATACATGAAATAGCTAGGATACAAATTGGCAAGAGTTTTAGACTTCATAGATGATATAATGAAATATCCTTCAAAGCGAGCAGAAAACTAGTCCTTGCTTATGCATGTGGATTCCTCTAGAAGTATGTATTTCTAAGTACCCTTTGCCTTACATTTAAAGGATTGGTACTACATTTTGCACAGACTAAAAACTGCAACTGCTTTTCAAAGACAGATCCAAAGAACAGAGTGCCATATAATGAGTTATCCCTCAAGTATGGATCAAAATCACACTGGTTTTGATTGGAGCAGGGTCTTGGGTCAAATATTCAGCAGAGGGTGAAAAAAGGAAAACTAATTTGCAGTAGCAGACCTAGTGTCTCCGGGTCTCCTAGAGACTTTTGATTTCTCCTTTTTTTCTCTCTGCAGGACAATCATATATCCCTGAAGAATTTTTTTTCAGACAAAGAGGTGTCATTTACATCCTCAATTCATTGTGACTGAAGGAATCTCTTTTGAGTAAGTACAGGGTTTTACCTTTCAGTTGTTTCAGCCTTCTCTTGCAATTAGCTTCACTGCTTCACTCGCTGACATTCCTTCTGACACTCAAGTTTCACTAATGGATCGGCAAGTTCATTTTCCATAGGCTGAACTGTATTCCCACCCCAAAATATTTTACAACAAAGAAACCTTCAGAACTCAACACTCACTACTGAGTCTGGAAAGGTGAAAATTGTTGAACTGAAGTCCCCAGTCAAAGCCATGGTAGCTCTTACCCAAGGGTGTGGAAAATGGGGAAAACTACTTCCTTCAGATGAAGGAGTAGAAGATGTTCGTCTCTGTATGTATGGCATTCCTTTATTCTCTGGTATGACGTTTGCCTTCAGGAGATATGCTCTGCCATGATAAATCCTTCAAGGGGATTCTTCAAGAATGATCTGAAAGGAAACTTAAATACACAACAAAGCTCTGACAGTGCTCTTGCAAGGGAATAGTGAACTGAGAAAAGTGCAACAGCAAGTGCACTGATCCTGTCTTCTCCTATCTTTCTAGAAAGAAGGTAAGTGGTTTGGGCTTTGCATTGTCCTTCATAGAACAACATCCACAGTGAACCAGCTGGGTTCTGCTTTCAAGGTAACCTGCGAGGACTTCTAAGGCCGCAGTATCATTTTTGACTGACATACCTTCCAAAGCAAACATGATTAGAAAATGAAAGTGTTCAGCAGGTAGAGCAGAGCTTACAAGGCTTTTTCAGTTTCTGAGAGTGAAAAAAGCAACTTCTATTAGAAGTCAGTGCAAAAACAACAGCAGAACAGTACCTCAGTGTCTGCAATATAAGACGATAAGTCACACAAAGCATATTTGACAATCTGGAGTAATTATCTTCTGGGTTCAGTGCTAACATTGGTTCAAGATATCTTTTGAAGTCAAAGCTGATCAACTCAGACACAAGTTGTAAAAGATGATTACTTGAAAATCTAGTGTCACATTTTACAGCAATCTTTGAAGAGTGGCTGCAGTGTACCTAGTGTTTCATCCCCTCTGGATATATCTTTCTTGGACACAGGAGTAAAGTCCTCTCCAAGAAGTGCATCGCTCTTGTTCATAAGATATCCTATTAAGGAAAGGATATTCTAAAAAAATGTGAGGACGATGTCACATTTTTGTCTCTATTAGAAAATGTCCTGTAATCTCAACAGTGGGTCCATTATTTTAATCATTCTGTAATGAGGGACTTGCTATAGAAAAAAAAATAGTCCAATAGTGTTTGCTCTTTGTGAACTCGTATCTATTCTACATAGAAGAAAATGCCCTAAAGAAAACTCCTAAAAAGTGGTTAATTAACATATAAACCACAAATGTCGGAGTATCATAAATATTCAAGTAGTGATGGATAGTGGGATAAACCCTGAGTGCATGCCGTAAGTTTTTTATCTCCATAGATATCTTGAGTTGGATATTTACAGTAAATTACAGCTGCACATGCTTTACTGCAGAGCCATATGTTTTATTATTCAACCAGATGTAAGCCATAAAACTGTTTTATCTATTTTGTGGTTCAGCCTAGTACTAATAAAATAAACTACAAATACCTGACTTAAAGCTTTGTTGGCATTTTTGCACTCCAGTGAAGTGTAGTGCCAATGCTTCATGCAGAGAAAGTGATCTAAGAAAATCAGATGTTCTTCCCATTTCTTAAACTTTCACAAGGACCTTAAATATTTGAATGAACAGCTATAACTTGTTCTTTTATTGTTTTTCATCAGATGGACTATCACCGTCACTGATAGTTCGTGTATGCTTCCTGCTGATTGTAAAGGACATTGCAAGGGGCCTGTATTTTATCTTAGCATTTACATCACCGATATTCCTTAAATGTTCCTTAAGGGTAGCATCAAATTACAGAAATAATCAGCTAACCTAGAAAGGAAGTATTCAGCTATATAAAAGAAAGATAATATTGCAATTAACAGGACATTCCTCTTACTTTTTTTTTTTTTTTTTAATCTCATATTTAATCTTGGACTCAAGAATCAAACAGTATTAATTTATCTTACTGATATTTGGGGAGCAAGAGTCTTTTAAGCACCTGTGAAAGCTGTCCTAAGTGCATTCACAAATGTTTCCCATTTATGTCAAATGTGGTGGAAGACAAATTCGGCTTTCTTATTATTGTTTTTGCCAAAAAGATTTCTCAGAGGTCATAAAATCCTATTTTTGAGTGAAATGTGACCATAAGCAACACAGCATATCACAGGGGTATAGAAGACAGAATTTAGTGGAAAAATCACAAAATACAGCCAGTTTTCTGAATGCTTTTAGTTATGCTACTGGTCTTAGACTACTATGCTCAATCTCGAGGTTGTCATGGACATCTGCTAATAAGTCTCCTTTGCAAACAACATTAATTTGACCCTCAAAATGCATAACCCTAGAGAACTAATGAGGAACAGAATCCTGAATGTTTATCAAAGGGGACTCCCATTCCGTCCACCTCTTTCATACTTTCAAAGAATTAATCTATTTTAACAAGGGACCCTCTCCCTATTCTATGGCCTCAATTCAATCCCTAAAACAGGGGATTAAATCCAACATTCTGCCAGTTGAAATTAAAGTGGTTTTACTTGTTGTTTTTCAAGCTGCTCTGAGTGTTAATTGGGGTAAAATCTGCAGCTCCTGGATTACCATTCACATTTCTATTAACAGAGAAGGAAAACTGCCTGAAGTACCACAATTACTAAGAAAGTCCATTAACCCTTTCTCAATGTAATAAGCAGATATCACACAGGCAATTTAAAATGTTTTCATTACTCCACATGCAATAATAAAGTTGAAGGAAAAAAAAAGTACTGTGTCATTTTTCACTCCCTAAAATACTTCAGATTTCATTATGATTGATTAGAAGGAATTGAGCAGATGTTACAGGCAGGAATGCTTTTAAACCCTTTGTGCTGAGATTTAAATCTAAAATAATACAGATAAAGGAAGTGTGAAGGATTTCAAATCATGGTCCCATAAGTATTTATAAAATATAAATGCTGGTTAGATACTTTCTTATGTCTGGTACTTTATCATTTTTATGCTGCTGCTGAAAGGATAAGGTCTCAAGTGTGAGTTCCTGTGATAAACACATTTTCTTTTGGCTCATGAGTCATAGACAATGTAAAAAGTCATTTTCCTCTCAAAACGCCAATATTGTGAACATCTGGTTGATACCCTTCTTAACAAAATTTGTTCCACTGTTCTGTTACATATAAACATCTGTCATTTATATCAACCAGTTGACAAATGCTCTAGCGTGAATTCTAAGAACCATCATACCAGATCATTAAATATCATTTTTATACAAAATGAAAACTATTTGTGTGTGTCGAAGACTGTATCTTATTCAATCAAAGTGACTTCTTTACCGAAGAAGAAAAACAGTTAAGTTTATATTGATAATAGTTTTTTTGTCTCTCAACAACTTATATTTAATTACTCTAACTCACTCTCCACATAAAGAACAATGATGTCTATTTTGTGACAATACATGGGCACTGTGCTGTGAAGCAGGTTTATCACAAGGCTGAATAATTTAAGAAGCTCCAGACCTTCTTAATTTTCCTGATATGTATGATTTGAGAAGTAATTTGTTTAAAAAAATAAAAATAAAAAATAGTTTTCCACTGGTTTTAAGCAATATATTCCAGTAGACATTTTTCCTTTCGAAGAGTTTCAAAATCATTTCTACCTTTCCTTTTTGTCATTTCAAGAACTATGAAAGCAAAATCTGAAGCAGCTATCACTGATTTTTAGCCTGCCAGCTACTACTCAAGCAAGAGAAGATCAGCTTCCTGAGACAAAATAGCTGCTGTGTGGTCCATTCTGTGTTTAGGTCTTTCCTAAACTCTTCTATGGTAGGGGGGAACAAAATCCCAGGAGGTTTCAGTCAGAATCTCCACAGGGTCCTGTCTGCTTGAGTATTTAAAGTTGGAACAGAGGCCCAAATAGAAAGGGTTTTCTGTAGTTTTGTGATTCATGACTCCAAGAAAATTTTTGTATGACCTCCAAACCAACTTTAGTGGGTAGAGACTCCACTAATAAGAGCAAGTCAAGATGTGTAAATGAGGTGTCTCCTTCTCTCCATTGACTGTATAGACTAAACAGAGAGTCACCTGGCAACAATTAATAGAAAAATGGATTGCATTTCCTAAATGAGGTGCATAAAGTGGGCAGTCTGCACCTGGCTGTATGAGCTTTCAATTTGCCATCTTTATTCAGATTGTATGAAGCATTTTTCATAGCTTTTCAGGACAGGCATTGCACAAGACATTTGTAACTAGCTGAAAACAAAGAAACCCTGTGATTCACCGAGAAAAGGGATATTTAGCTAGATGCATGACAGAGCCAGAGGCAACTTCGGAGCTGCAAATGCAATTACTGCTAGCCAGAGGCATTTGCTTTCCACTTTAAAAAAAAAAAAAAAAAAAAAAAAAAAAAAAAAAAAAAAAAAAAAAAAAAAAGTCTGTTCTGATTTGTCTGATTTCTGCCCAGAGAAGAGCAGCATAAAGCATTCTCAGTCTTAGGAGATCTAGAAGATCTTCCCTAAGAGAAAATATCTGGAAAAGGACCCTTTACCTACATGTGTAACATGAAAGAACACAATTTCATCATCATCTTCCTTCCTTTGCCCTTATTAAAATAAGCTGAACATTATTTTCTTTGTGTAGGATGGGTGAAAAGTATGGAACAATATGATGTGCATCCTGTACTAATGATGAGAAAGCCAAATCTAGTGTCCTAATGAAATTGAATACAATATAAAAATTGTGTTTATTAATAAGGCAGAACATTATTAGATTTTCTTATTGAGCTAGACCATTTCAAGGCCATTTGGGACTGAGAGAGAGAGCAATTCCTTTACAGTACATTCTTTGTTCCCTTAGCAGTGATCACCTGTCACACTTGATTCCCACAGTGGACTTTTTATAGCAATTTGCTATTCTGACCTTTGCATACATTTTTTGCAAGCTTTACTCTGGCACCATTTAAGTTGGGATGGGTGGGCATATACTGAGTAGGGAGCAAAGAAATGGGGAAGGATTAAATTTCAGTCGTGAACTAGCTGCATCTCTTGAACCATTCATTACCAGATTCTCTCATGTTTGAGTTTTCAAAAGGTGATGAATTTTTGTATGGAAAAGGGTATTTTGTTGGCTGGACTCCACTGAAGCATATTTTCAACATTAACTCCCTATTGGCAGCAGTTTCTGCTTGTGATTTGTTTTAATGAACACCAGTTTAAACTGGGCTGATCATAATGCCTCCTGGAGTAAGGTTAAACTGCAGTGTATTTTCTGAGCCTGACCCAAGCAGAGCTCATGCTGCAGATGGCAGCCATGCAAAATGACATTTTTGAGTGTAAGAGTTAAATCTATACAGGATATGGTTAGAATACATGGGGGAAATTAACATTTTTCCATTTCTATTTTCTTCCTGTTACCTCAGTTCCCCATCTCCCTAATCACTGCATGCACCCATCACCTTCTGTCTCTTTGAGCTCGTGCATGTTTTCCCTATGCCTACAATCTCTTTTACTCCTACATCCCCCAACGACCACAGTTCCCTCATGCTCAGTTTGCGTCCTCTCACTGTCCTGATCTTACCGCTCTCATCATCCCTCCGACACACATTTCCTCAGCCTCCTCACACATTTCTGTGGTTTCCTAAAGCCTGCCTGCCTCTCACATCTCAGGCCAAACAGCTGGAAACAGGAAAAAAACAGTTTCTAATTAAAAGCCTCCAACGGTAAAAATCATGCATTTAACATCACTGAATCTCTCAGAAATGCCCGTAATTAACTCCCCTTTAAAATACTGAAAGATCTTCTCTCACTAAAGCCTACAGAACGGAACCAAAGCAAAGTTATGTTTATTACTGATTCCATGAACTAAAAAATCATTCTCCATTAAAACTAAACATAACAAAATACCATAGCAACAATAATTTTAATCTGCGTTTTATCAAGCTATTAAGAATGGAATGTAGAATGAAGAATTTCTGAAAATACATTGTTCTGATGAATTATGGGAATCAGCAGATCATCAGCATTGCAAAAGGACATCAGCTCAGCCCTCATGGATATAGTGCCCAAATTGCTATACATCTGGTCTGCATCCATTTTGCTCCTAATCTGTTTGCTTCTACTGCTCTAGAAGTGATAGGGATTAAATATTCTTTTCTTTAGAGATATCTACCAGTGTTTCATGTATTTTGGTTAAAAGCAGGTTAAAATTAACATAGATCATAGTAGAACAATGAAAATTCTCTTTGGGAATAGTAACCATTGCAAATTGAGGACAAAACTGATTTGGTTAAGCATTAAATAGAAAAGGCTAGATTCGCATATGGCACAAATTTTTATTGCTATTCCACCAATGTCATTACAGTTGTATTGATCAAACCCTCCTAAGAATATCCTGAAAAATAGTACCACAATCCACTGACAAAAGGAATACTGAAGAAGGAATACTGTCCTTTATCACAATACACTTTGCTTAGAATTGAAAGTTATTTCTTTGTAAATTTTATCACTGGAATATTTCTCTCAGAATTATCTTCAACTCCCTTGGAACCTTTTCCATTTGAAATGCAACAGACTCAGTGTTTCATTATTGCAAGGAACAATAACATTATGCAATTTACATATATAACTAAGCACTTGGATTTCAAACCTCAAGAGTATGGTATCAGAAAAGTAAAAAGTCTCATTTTGGTTATACCTACAGTGACTTCATTTAGTTAAAAAAATAAAGAAACACTTATTTTATTTTCAGGTGTGCTATTTTTTCTGCCTCTTTCTT
>JAOWBP010052700.1:0-12469 GCA_028571105.1 Tragopan temminckii
TGTGTAATTCAAGATAAATCAGACATTACCCTGCTATATTATTATCCAATGCACTTGTTTTTGATGTTTTTAAAAAAGAATGATATAATAAAATACGCACATATTTTCATAAAATATGATTTTTGATTTTCCCTAATTGTTGTTTTTTTCAATGGAATGATGATAATCAAATTCAACTAGTAAATGGTAACGTCATCGGTAATGGATTTTGTAAATAGGTCATCACAACGGCTGAAAATGAAAGCATAAAACAGCTGAATATTTGTTTGAAATCATCCTGTAACCGGGAATTTGCAAAACTAAATTTTTTACGGAAATCAAAAATTAAAACACGGAAAACACAAGCAAAAAACAAAATTCAAACCTTATTGCAGAACAAAACAATGCAATCCAAGCAGACCATTTAAGTTTCATCTATTTTCCATGGATAAAAATTTCCATTTAAAAAACTGATATTGGATCTTTGTCATTAAATCATACCATCAATCCACACATTGAGAATAACATTGATAGAAGATTCATATAATCTGGTGTTGGATCTTCTGCTGGACTACCAAGACATCCGGCTGGTAATTGTTTGTATCTGTAAACCAAAAACATTTTTAATAATTTAGTATCTATCATAATCAACAGCAGAATACCTTTGAACTCTTTCCGGTCGACGTGGATCATTGCTGTTCATTTGTTGAGACATTTTTGTTAAAAAATTTGGTTTAATAAATAAACAAATTATAAATCAAAATCCAACATCAACAAGAAATTTGACCATCAACCAAAAACAACTGATTCATCATCATAAAGTAACACAGTTACGCCATCTATAATCTTGCATTGTAAAACAATTTAATTCAAAAATTTGGTTTATGGCTATAATTTTTTATCTAAAATCCAGTTTTTTAATTATCCAAAAATATCATTGATTATAATTTTATATTATACAAAAAAAAATTCATAAAATCATAAAAAGGGTTAAAAAATTTCATTTTGGAATAATCATAAAATCAAGATATGTTTTATATAAAAATCATAAGATCATAAAAATGAGGCCATAATTTGAATGTGATTTGATTTCGTTTTTTGTTTTTGAATTAATTAATTATTCAAAAAAGATTAATTAATTAATTATTATTTACAGATAGAAGCTGTATGGTTGATGATTTTTTGGTCAAAAAATGGACGGTTTTTGTCTAGGATATCACAAGAAATATGTATTGGTTGAATATGGTCCTGGTGGAACTTGATGTGGATGGTGATGGTGGTGTGCTCCATGATGGCTGCCGCCGAATGCTCCAGCAGCTGAAATATGTGGACCATGTGGCCAAGCACCACTATGATCAGCAACCAAATTTCTGGTGGCAGCATTCGTTAATGGATTATGTGTGGTAAATTGCGGTGGTGCAGGCCAGGTTTGATGATGGTGATGTGAATGGGGAAATGTGCTTGCATCATTCATCATGGTTGTCGTACAATGACCATTTATGGTTGATGATGAACCGGATGTTGTGCTTGTTGAGTATTGGAATTCATTGTTATTATTATTGGTGTTGGTTGTGGTGGATGAGCTCGTATTCGATGTTGTTGGATTGCTGAATATTTTCTGGCATTCAGCAAATTGATTCAAAAATGATTGTGAACTGTGATGGTGATGAGCAGCGGCTGCAGCAGCATACGATGATCCAAGTGAATGATGATGATGGTGAGTATTAGATTGAATGCTTTGAAGAAAATCTCCTGTTGATTTTGGTTCGCTTAAACTTGCTGATGTTGGGTGATTGGTTAAGGAAGCTGTTGCACCACTGCCAAAAGCACTATTGGTTTGGGTGCTTGGCTGACTGGTTGCCATTGATTTCGAAGATGTCCATTCTGACATTTCTTGCTTGAAGCTTTCTGAAACTTTATTTCATGAACAAAATTTAATAAAATTGTTTTTTTTTGTGTTCAAACAATGACTTACTATTAGAAGTGGTAAATTCCGAGCTATCAATATAATACGGCTGACTGTATGTGGTTATTGGATTTGGTATGGAAGCAAGTGATGTTGAAACAGGAGTGCTGGTTGCCGTAATCGGTGATGATAACATCGATGAACTTGGCGACGAAGCATTAGTATGAGCGCCACTAGCGCCACCTGCTGTTACAGCTGAACCTGATGTACCGGATCCACCAAACTGAGCTGCTTGTGCAGCAGCCACTTGACTGTTGACCTGTTTACGCCAACGAGCACGACGATTCGAGAACCAGACCTTTTTATTTTATTGATTTAAATAAAAAAACCAAAATTATTAAATTCACAGATCATCAATCTTGTTCAAACAAAAATATGATTGAAAAAAATGGTTTTTGTTGTTTGTTTGGGTGCTTGTTGATTAATTATTTAGCCAAAAGAAATTTAGGTGACAAACACTTGGGAGATCTAATCAAATGAACTGTTTGGTTGGCTGCTTGGTTTTGGCTGTTGGTGGTCGTCGTCTTGTTGCATGGTCTTCGAAGATAATTTATGATCTTTGAAGACGATTATGAAGATGATGATGGTGATGGCGTGGTCAGCCAATAACAACCATCCAAACAAATTATTGACCAAGCCAGTCAACCAACCAACCAAACAACAAACAAATGTTAAATGCAACAAGTAAATATTTATAAGTAAAACAAATATTTACCTTTGCATCTAGCTCTGTCTGTCAGTGTTATGGGCAAATGTCTGAGAGAGTGAGTTTAGCTACCTGTTGCTTCACTTTTAAAATAATAAAACAAATTTGTTCTTCATCGCCCTAATGACTAATTGACCATTCCATTTGAATGGACACATATTTTTTCAACAAAAAAAAATTATCCTAAAATAATAATAATAATTCATCATCTTCAGCAAAAACCAGCTACTGAAAGCTCAGCTCGTCTTGGCATTTTGTTTGTTTGTTTTAAATGTTCGATTTATAATTAATTACTGATGTTTTGATCTTTTGGTCATTGAGGTCAAATATGAAATGTCTGTTCGTAACCAAGTTCGTAAAGTGAGTTCGTATCCGTGTGTGTGTTTGTATTTTTTTTAAGAACATGAATTTTTTTTAAAGAAAACGATGATAACTAACCTGAACTCTAGCTTCAGTAAGTTTAGTGCGTTGTGCTAATTCTTCTCTGGTATAGACATCCGGATATTGTGTACGTTCAAAGCTTCGTTCCAACTCATCTAATTGTTCAGCGGTGAATGTTGTCCGTGAACGACGTTGTTTTCTTTTCAATGGAATTCCTGGTTCGGATTCACAATCAGAATCATCTTCGCTACGAACTACAACCAAAAAAAATCAAACAAAAAAAAACAAAATTTATAAACTTGAAAAATTTATGAACTGTAGTTGGACAAACAAAATCAAGTAATCGGATTTAAGGACATCGACCACGTGTTTTTGTTTGTGTTCTAAACAATTTCAATTTTTTTACACGCAATTTTTAATCCAATTTAGCATAGTATTTTTCTATGATAATCTTGTTGTTGACAAACTGATTCGTTCAGTGTGTTTTGTGTGTTTTCGTTTTGGTAAAATTGTGTGAAACTAATTGATATGTTGCGCGCGTACCTTTGTTCGTAAAAAAAATTCAAATCATCGTTTGTTTTGCAAACAAAACCAATTGTTTTCTGAAAATCTAATTAAGCTAAATAAGCTACCGTAAAAAAAGTCAAAAAGTCACCTAATTTTTCTCGTTAGATAATCAGATCAATTTTTTAATATAAATCGATCAAAAATAATTTTTGGTTGATCAGATCACAAAGTTGATCAATAGTCGGCAAAGATCAAACACAAAAATTTAGTTTGATGGTGGGCCATTTTGTTACAAATTGTCAATTGAAGAACCGAACACACCACAACAACAAATTGTCAATTGTCAACGAGCGTTGTGTGTTCCAAACAACACCGACAATGGCTCACACCTTTTCTTTGTAACTATTGTGATAATGGTAAAAAATGGTTGAACACGCGCTATTGTAATATAACTTAGGTGGTGGTCGTGGTCTATATCTTACATTGACAATCTCAACAATCTTGCTGCTATTCCAAATGGAACACACACACACACCGACAACATAAAAAACAATTTGTTCTCGGCACATACACCAACACAATCGGTGATCTAGTGAACCGTTAAAATGGTCACTTATTATTATTATTTTTTCATATACATCTTTTATTTTAGGAATTGTGGGCCAAAGAGAAAAAAAACAGCGTTGGTGGTTGATGTCGGTCAAATATCAAAGACCTAGGAGCTTGCCGCGCAAGCTTTGAAACCACCACCGAACACAATAGAGATTTACAACAACACATAATAAAAAAAATATATAAGAATTGAATTTCTTTTCAAAGAAAACAATTGATTGGGGAAAACAACAAGCAAAAAAAAGTCAAGTGGTCAAAAGGTTCAGGAGCAAGCTTGCGCGGTCAGCTTTAGTGATCTGCTGCTGTGTTCTTCATTTATTTCTGTTTTTTTCTTGATTTGACTTTTGAATCAGCACACAATAACACAATATTTGACTTTTGACATTTTAGCTATTAATAGCCAAAAAAATATATTAAAAAATAACATTTGGTTCAATTTTTTCTTGTAGATGGACACACACACACGCACTGAAAGGTGCCGATAGTTCATTGATTGATTGATTCACATTTTGGAATGTAATGAAATTTTTTTCTCTAATTTTTTTCGTGAAAACTTTGATTTCTTTTTTTCTAGCTAGCTACCCAAAAAAATATTTTGTTCATCAAAAAAATTAATTGCAAATCAATAATTAGTTCCATTTCAATTAAAATCGATGAGCTTTTTTATTAATCTAAATTCAATTAAAATCTTTGATTTATAATCTAAGCCAATTGGATACCGATTGGATACTAAATCACCGATTTGATTCTTTTTCTATTTGGATCGATCCAAAAAAGAGAAATAATTTTGGATGGTACATTTGTATCTGTCTGTCTGGATGTCTGGTTGATTCAATAATTCAATGCAGAAGATGCAGGCTGCATGATTTTTTTTGTTGCTGTGATTCATTTCTCACAATGGAACCCAATACAAATGAATGAAACTGAAATGAAATGCTTTCTAAATGAGACTGGCCCGGCATCTATAGCACTCGCATACTGGTTTTTACTAATTACCGTAACCGATTTTGACACACAAGCAAAAAAAAACTTCTATTTTTCTCAAATCTGAAACAAACAACAACAACAACAACGAGTACGTGCTGCAATAACCGATATCTCACATACAGCTATTTGGATCATTTTCGGTGGTCCAACCAAAGAGAAATAAAGAAAAAAACCATCAGATACAGACACATAGAGTTGGTGTGTGTGTGTGACCGAACTAGCTGTATTCGGGAGGATAATTCGATAAGGTTGATTGCAAATCCAAAATATATCTTTTTACATTAAAAATATCAAAGATCTGAATGAATCTAGCTCGCTCTCTCCACCAAAGACACATAACGGCCACCAAAAAGTCAACCAAACATTAACGTCAAAATTCAAAACGAGCGTACAAAATTGACTAACTCTCTCTGGTCTCTTTCTCTCACTTTGGTTTCTTTGGTCTTTGGTAAATATATAATTGCTAATATAATATTATTCATTTAGATCAATGTACAATTCATTCTGTTTTCATATAGACGGAAGAAGACGTGAATGATTGAAAAGGAAGCAACGAAAACTTTCAACACAACGCTGCGCATGTTACAATCAAGATAAATATAACCTAATGAATCAAACAATTCATTCAAATTTTCAACGCCATCAGGAAAAAAAGAAAAGAAAGAAAAATCGAGACCCTAGGTCCAGAGAACAATAGATATCCTATAAAAGTCAAAAAATACGAACAACATCTGTCGGTTTGAGTTTGATTTCATAGAGCTTTTTATAGGATAATTTTAGATCCAAAAAACTTTAAAAATTTTTTCCTAAACAACTTGAATTTTTTTGAAAAACTAATAAGATTCTAAAAGCGTATCGTTACGCAGGTTAATTAAGAAAATATTATTATTTTTCACACCTTGTTTGCTCGCATTAGAGATGCTTGTTAAATAAAAACAAACAAATTAAAAGAAAAAAATGCCACTTACCGGAACCGCCAAGTATTCCATCGATGCTATGATCTTTTACATTGATCATTTGATCACCATGTTCCATTTGTAATTGATGGTGATGGTGATGGTGGTGATATTTGCCTGATGGACTTGTGTTTCCGCTGATTGTTGAAGATGGTGTTCCTGGACCGCCACTGCCCACCGTGCCACTACGAAGCACACGACTGATTGAACTGACACTTGGAGCAGAGTTCTTGTCACAAATACCCTCCTGTGGGCGTATCCAATCATGATGATAGTTTTATTATCATAAACTATGATATTAAAAGTTTAATTTTTGTTACCTTGATCAAACGTTCACGAATTTCATAGCTAAATATTCCTGGATTTTCTTGTTTATATTCTTCTATTTTCTTTTCAACTTCAGGTGTAGCTACTCTTGGTTTGCTTCCTCCGATTACTCCTGGTCGAATGCTACCGGTTTCTTGATAACGATTCAAAATCTTCGAAACACAACCATGTGAAACACGAAGCTGACGGCTGATGACACAAGGTCGAATTCCTGCTGCAGCCATTTCCACAATCTTATATCGAATATGATTTGGCAATGGTCGGCCATTTATAAACACACCGCCCAATTGATTTACTCTTCCTTGTCCTGCAGAGAAATTAAAATTAAATCAATTAAATTTTTAAAAAAATATTACTAAAAAATCATCAAACCATCTAAAAGACGACTAATTTCTAAGTCTTGTTTAACCCATTCTTGGTAGCTGGTCAACGAAGTTCTGTTGCTATTTGACATTTTGTCTTAAAAACTAAAAAACTAAACATTTGAGCAATGTTTATATAACAACCAGAAGCTCAAAACAAAATTCTCAAAAAACACATTTGGTCACTGTGAGTCACACATGTCCAAACAACAAAAAGTTCTCTAAATTAAAAATCTTAATCATTATTTAATTAAGTCCATTTGTTTAGCTACTGGACCAAATTGACCAGAATTGACCATGAACAAGTCTTAAAAGGCTTAACTCTTTCATTCCAAAAAAATGAAACATGAAACTTTACCTTGAAACGGATAACCAGTAAATGCTAATGGACGAATATTCAATGGTGTTGGCATTGTGGTCATTATTGATAATTTTTTTAAATTCAAATTTTTCAAAATTCAAACAAAAATCAATTAAATCGATAATTTTAATAAAGATGAATCAATTGATTTAGTTCTTAATAAGCTCATCAATAATAGTGGGAGTGTTGATTTGGTCGTTTGGTGATTAGTGTTTTTGTTGAGGGGGACCATATAGAATCAAATTATGATTGCTTGTTTGTCCACGAAATGCACCTTGACACAAACGCACAAAAACACAAACATTCAATAAAAAGCAAATATTTACACAAACATGATTTTTTTCTGTTTCGGGTATCAGCCACGCGAATTCTCTTAAAAAACAATCTTGTTTTTTGTTGGTTAGTTGATTATGTGAATGTGAGAAACTAAGTCTCCGGATGTAAACGAATGGATCAATGAAATTGAATTGACTTTTGTGACACAGAATAACCAATTCGTTTAGGAACGAACTGATTTAAACATAGAAACAAACCAACTGATTCGATTCACTTATACACCAAACAAAACAAATCTAGACGAGTTGTCCAAGCGAGACTAACTGGAACCGTTGCTATTTGACTTCTGAATTCTCTCTCTCAGTCACACACTGGCTTCTTCTTAATTTACAAAATTGATGAAAAGCTTTGTCAGACGATTGGACGACTACCAAGCAATGGCCAAATATTCAACACGCTATTGGACAGTGAGTTTGTATTAGTGCCGCCTATGGGCATGGTCTAATATGAAATCAAACTTGCCTGTTCTCTCTCTCTCCCACTATAATCATACCTCTCTACATCCAATGGTGTGTGGAGCTACAATGATCCTGTTATAGCTGTTGTGCTCGCATTTTATTTCTTTTTTTACGAAATTGGCTTCATTTTGGTGTTTGGGGTCACATTCTGGTCCTAGCTGAAATTACATAAAAAAGGTATTGTTTGCTTGATCCAGGTTCGTTAATTACCCAAACAAGCAAAACTAGACCGTGACTATTTTTTTGTCTAATTTTTTTTGTGTTATTGTTATACAATTTATCCACGGTTCGTTTTCATTCCAAAACCTCAATATCTCACAGGGTTTTTCCCAAAAAAAAACTTCGAAACATCATGTTCCAAATTTCTATTTTACAATTTAGCTGTTCCATATTGTCAAACGGTCAATTTATTATATAACCGATGAACATTTTGGATAATCAGACCAGAAAAAAATACCAGAAGTCGTGAACTATTTTCTTTCGGTGCTAATTGAACTGCATTTTGCAGCCAGCACTAATCAAAAGGTCAATATATGAATTTTCTTGCTTTTTTTTGATTGAATTCATTCTTTACGGATATTTGGTGAATTATTTTTCTGATTTAATTTTCTTGTTGATCGGTAACAACCGAAACCAATGAGAGAATGTGTGTTTGTCTGTCTAGTTGGAATGTATCAAATCAATCTCAGTGTGTGTGAGAAATTAGTGGCAAAACGTTTCGTTTTCGCAATTAGTCGATTCGAATCAATCAATAAAATATCAAAATAACCAATAATCACACACACAAAAACAAGTGATTAGTTTCGCTTGTTTATAAACGAAAATTCTCTTTATAACCAGGTAAACAAGCTTGGTTAATAAAGATGTTTTCATAATCAATCAGGTTCAATAATCAAATTAAGGTGCGGAAAATTCTTTTTGGAAAAATATTTTTTGGAAATGCTTCAGGAAGGCTTATTTTTTAAGCTTTTAAACACATCTTCTGGTGAAGATGGTGGTCTTCGGCAATGTTTTTTAATAATTATATTTTTATGGTCTGTTCACCAGAGAAAAAATCCATATTTTTTATGATGTCAATAAAAAACATTGAAGTTCTCATGAAGTTCTTTCAAAACTATTTTTCTGTGGTTCGGTGCTCTATTATTACAAATTTTTTTTGGAACATCGTAAAACATTTGAATCTTGAAAATCTTTCTTTTTTGGGAAAAAATATCGATTGTTAATTGATTGATTTTTTTGTCTTGTTGTTCCAGGTAAACAAAAACTTGGCTTGTTTTTCTTCTTCTTTGAAGAATTTATGGTGATAATGACCAATGATTATTTGGCCAGGTAATAAAGTTTTTTTTTCGTTCGTCTTCGGGTTTTTTCTACGCAAAAAAAAATTATCACAGATGATTATTATTAACAACAATAATAATCAGTGAGCTACCGTGCGTGTTGTGCTCTTGATTTTTTGAAGAAAATAACCTCGAACCAAAATCATAATCATGAACGAGAGCCAAAATAGTAGGACAAGGACAATGCGGCCATAAAACAACAAAAGTTTGGGAGACGAGACAAAAATAAATCTGGTTGTTGAATTACCTGAAACAACAACAACATTTGGGACCTAATGAACAAACAAACATGATTGAATAAAATGAGAATGAATTTTGGTTTAGAAGATTCACCGACCTGACATGTGACTTTGATATATTCTTCTTTTTTTACGAGACTTGATCGACACACACAAAAAATATGCCACATTGAGATTTATGACACACGCTGCGCAACTTGCGCGCAGTTTTTTTGGTTTTCGTCAATGTTTTTTCTGTGTTGTACCGACATTCACAAAAAAACAAGATGCAATATTGTTTTTTCAGGCCAAAAAAGTCATTTATGACCAAATGAAAAAGGTTAAAAGCGTGCAAATGACAAACATGTCCCTTGGCGAGTAAGTTAGCCACTATGAGACATTCTAGTCTGACGAAAAAAATGTGCGTTCATTTAAGAGAACCAAACTAATCAGTTGCCAAAGTTGAGAAATCATCGAAAACATATGCTCATACCACAAATGAACAACGATCATAATTATTTTTTGTTGAATGTTCCAAAATAGAATTTATTTTTTTATTATGGTTGATAATAATAACCATTTGATGATTTTGGAATAGTTTTTTGGAACTTGTTCACACGAATCTTGTGCACCATGGTGGATGATAATAAAATTTTAAATTTCACACATAAAATCTTTTTTGTATCAAAATATTTGGTACAATTTTTAATGATCATCCGGGTTTAAAATTCTTTAGAATTAGATTTTATGAGCTGTAAATATTTGATCCAAAAAAAACAAACTGTTGATTTGAGTTTACAATTGTAAAATATTTTCCTCCTGTTGTTCATAAAAGTTGTTACGTATTATCTTTGAACCACAGAAGCAAGATTTTGGTTTAAAAAATTTGGTTAATAATTAGGTTACGCGTTTTTGGCTCTCATTATTGACCAAAGCAAAAAAACGAAAAAAAGAGAGTCATAAAAACAAGATTGAACGATGATGACACCATGACACGGTGTGTTACAAGTGAACTTTTACCTTCAACCTTCCACATAAACCCTTAATGATTATTTGACAAACAAACACATAAATTACTTCGGCTGTCAATAACCAAAAAAAATCAAACGAATTTTTTTTAAATCAACAAGTTTTGTGAACAACGGTAAATGAACAAACTCATTTTTTGTGTTAAAATTAATTCTGAACATAATTTAATTTAATCAACAATTGATTTTTTAAATATAGATCCTCTCTTCAATGTCCATTTTTTGTTATTTTTAGATCTAAAGATGATCAACAACAAGATTCGTTACAGTTTGTTTGTTTTTGGCAAACATCGATGATGATTTCTTCTATAAAGGTGTGGACATCGTTTTCATTGGACAAAAACAAACAGAAATGAAAAAAAAATGAAAAATGATGATACATCCAGGGACATATCATCAGACATCAACTGATCATAAAATAACATATTCAATGTCTTTCAACAAAAAAAAATCTTGTCAAATGATTTGTCACAAATGAATGATCATTTTTGTTGCTATTTGATTTCATTGAATTTTGCCAGCCAGAACAAACAACCAAATCACAATGATTCTTCTTCGTAAACATGATGTTGTTGTTATTTGTCCATTGTTTTGTCTACAGATTGGACCACACATTGCAAATGTTCATTGCAATAACCAATGCACACACACAATAACCACACAACAAAAACAATCCTTAGGTGGTCACCAATCTCCAACAGCACCAAGACAATGAGAAAACATAAGAAATATTGTTTTTTTTATTTCTTTACAAATTCGTCATAGACAATTATTATTAGGAGACATTGAGAGACTTTGTTACCTTTGTCCCTGGTAACGGTCAACATTGGATCATCATCATGATGATCGTTGGGTGGTTTTATTCTTCAATGATTTACGATTTCAACACCCAAACACAAACACGTGTGTTTTATATGATCATCAATAAAATTAAATTTAATTATTTACAAGAATTTTAAATTTACAATTAAATTGATCTCATTGATCAGATTGTTGATGGTCAATATTTTCATTATATCTTTTTGCTGAATCCAATAATTCCTCTCTAAATCCAATGATATCTTTTCTATCATCAAAATGAACATCTTTTGGACGATGTCGCTCACTGAAATGATCAGATGTTTTTGAATGCATATAAAAGAATGCACCGATTCCGGCCCACAATCCCAGCCATTTGAAAAAACGAACAATCGGCGGTGAACGTTGTAATCTTGGATCAGGCATTTTTAAAATATCTGCTCATCTTTTATCATATGAACATCACAAAATCAAAACGAAAATTCACCATTAGAAAATTAAATCAAACAGCTGAATTCAAGTTAACATGTGATTAAATGTTTAAACAAATGGTAACGCCATCTATTAATCGGCATCAAAAATGTTTTTCCTTCAAAGTTATTGTTTTGTGGCGGTTGGTAATTGTTCAGCGTGCCACTACCACAAATGTTCAGCAAGTGTTAACTCGCGCATGCTGCCGCAGCACATTTTTATGATCATCAAAAAAAACCATATTTTTGTGTGCATAATTATAATTTTGTTGTAATTATCATCCATTTTTTGATATCGTTTTTGCTATACCAAAAAAAAACCTTGGTCGTCTATTTTTGGTTGTTTGTGATTATAAATTTATTAATGGCGCGCGAGAATCTATCATTCTTCACTGACACTGCCAAATGAAATTTGACATCGATTTTGATCGACAATTTGTGTTATTTTGAATTTTTTTTTAAAAAAGATGTCTTCACCTAAAAATCTTCGGACACCACGTCCTGTTCCACAATTTTTTAACGAATATAATCATTTAGCAACAAAAAAGGTACATATTTTTGTCATTTTTTGGTAATTTTTAGTTGATCAAATTAAATTTTGTTTTACAGGAACGTTATAGTGTGACACCTAAACCTCAACTGCCACCAAGACCACCATCAAAATCCATAACTCAATATAG
>JAOWBP010052701.1:0-12469 GCA_028571105.1 Tragopan temminckii
GATTGGCCGTGGGATCGGGTTCTTCGTTAAACGTGACCGGGCTGCACGGCTTCATGGAGTAAGGCTGCGTGCAGAAGCGGCACGTGTGGGAGCCCGTGGGCCGTTCCGGAGTGCGGTGGCTCGGCGCGGTCTGCCGGTGCTGCTCTCTAATGCCGTGAGCCCTCCGAGAGGCCTGCATCTTCCACGGGGGGCTCTTCGGGGCTGCAGCCTGGGGCCGGCTTCCCGTTTTCTTCACCCCTGCTGGCAGGCAGCAGTGCCTGTGGGGCTCCGGGAGCGGGCTGCGACAGCTCTGCGCTGCCTCCTGAGGGGACTGTCGTGCAGGGGAGAAGCGAGCGTCACCCCGCTGTTGTGCGGCGCGGGGCTGGGGCTGCCTTCGTCGGCTTTTCGCTTCTTTGCATTAGCCCAGTTGTCTCCCACTGGCTTTCCTGCTAAGGAAACCGATTGTTTTGCACCAAGCACGTAGAAACTGTGGCTTCCTTGTGTGTTTGGTTTTTTTTCCCCCCCTCTATTTCTAAAGATAAACCTTAATTTCTATTAAAACACTGAACTGTGCTTTTTTTGCTGTACGACTCTCTTGGATAAAACAATTTATTTTTTTTTAATTTGTTTTTATTTAATACAGGAGTTGCTGAGGGTGATGAGGACAATTGATGACAGAATCGTCCATGAATTAAACACTACAATTCCTACAGCCTCCTTTGTAGGGAAAGTTGACGCCAGCCAGACATGTAAAGAGCTCTACCAGTCTGTAAGTGTCTGTTCCTTTCACTTCTGCTCACTTTCTGAGATTTTATGGTGTGTGGTGGCCACTAAAGTGGAGAACCTCAGTTTCTAAGGAAAAGGCTGACTTGATAGATCATGCTTTAATGTATTCATAGCTGGCATGCTTGACTTCTCTCCGCAGTTAAACCACGTGCACGTAAAAACTTTAAAATCACACTGTAGACTGGCTTATTCCGCAGTACTATTCTTTTGAAATGTACTTCCACATGGCTTGCTTCTTTCTTTGAAAAATGAGTGCTAGCATAGTTTTGTGGTGCTCAAAAACACTTGTTCATATGTCATCTGCATGCGTATCTTTGACTTTTACCATCAGATCAAGTTGGTAGCTACTGCTTAAAGCAGTGTTGCTTCTAACATACGGATTATAGAGACAAAGGGACTTTTGTAGGCATAGCAATACTTTGATTCCAGAAAGTCTCTCTTAAACTTGTAACACGTTTTTTTTTAATTTGATGTCTGATCTACTTATGACTTTCCCTCTTCTCACTTAGCTTATGGAAGCTCACACCAGCCGAGAGAGAATCATCAAAAACTGCATTGCTCAGACTTCCAGTGTAGTGAAAACTCTCAGAGAAGAGAGGGAAAAGGCACAGGATGATGTAGCATTATTAAAGCAACTCAGGAAAGAGCAGACAAAGGTGAGTGGTGGAGATCTTGAGGGGTTACTTAGAAGTAAGAGGTTGTCTTCCCACATGAAAAGATCTCCTTGGTGGAGAGAACCTGAAGGGGAGCTTGACTTCACAGAATAGAATTGTTTGAGTTGGAAGGAATCTTTAAAAGCTCATCTGGTCCAACTTCCCTGCAATGAATAGGGATATCTACAGCTCAGTCAGGTTGATGTCCATCCTGACTTTGAGTGTCTCCAGGGACAGAGCATCCACTGCAACTCTGGGCAACCTGTTGTAGTGCTTCGCCGTCCTTATTGTAAAAAAAAATTTTCCTTGTATCCAATCTAAATCTGCCCTCTTTTAGTTTGAAACCGTTTCCCCTTGTTCTACCACAACAGATGCTACTAAAGAGTCTATCCCCTTCTTTCTTATAGCCCCCTTTAGATGCTGAAAGGCTACCCTGAAGCCTTCTCCAGGCTGAACAGTCCCAGCTTAGGCAGTAGAACTTAGGCAGTATTGTCCTCTGTTCTTATCGTCTGGATTTGTAAGAACCGTATGAGCAGAACAGAACTGCTTTTGTCCTGTAAATGGCACATCTTCTGAGATTCCACTACCCATATGCCTAGAAAACCGTGTGCTTCTCCACAATGTACTCTAAACTTTGCTGACAAACACCTCCTAGTAGGACATAACTGTTTACTCTCTTCTGGAGAGTATCTGTCTGGAGGTTCCTTTTGTCTTTTCGGGTTCTTGTGAAAAGTAGTGCAACTGCAGATGGTGGCTATGGGTGCAAAGGTATGATCACTAGAAGATAATGAAGTATTTTTTAAGTTTCTCTATACAATTATTCTGCCTTAAAGCTGTTCTTTTACATCGTTAGCCTGAGAAGCATCTTTCTTATTCACTGTATTAATCGAGGTTCCTGGCCACTTTGAGGAGCTGCCAGGAAGCTTTGAATTCCAGTTAAGCAATTTTTTGTTGTTGCTGTTGTTAGTATTTAGTTTAGATTGTGTGAGAGAGACTTCTGGATTTGCACAAGGGATTGTAATGTGCAAATCCCAATCTTGTAGCCTCTGGATGGAAGGTTTACTTCAACAGAGGTGAGCTAGATGGCATATCAGAAGTTTGAAAGAGCATTTCTTTCCAGAGCAATGAAACGCTGATGAATTTGTAACTAAAGAACTTTCTGGAGGGATGACTGGAACTCAAGGGTTCAGCGTCCATCATTTGATGTTTCCAGGCGTTGAATGAACTGTTTGACATATGCTTTTGGAGAAGTGCTCTGATGTGAACTCGTGTTTGAAGAACCAAGTGTCAGGCAAGTGGTTTTGCACTTAAAGTCTAACTTACAGAGCATCCACATTACTTGTCCCCCTATACTCAGCTCTGGTGAGGCTGCACCTCACGTACTATGTTCTGTTTTGGCTCCCTCACTATGAGAAAGACATGGAGGCCCTGGAGTATGTCCAGGAAAGGACAATGAAACTGATGAAGGATCTGAAACACGGGTCTTAAGAGAGGAGAGGCTGAGGGAATTGGGACTGTTTAGTCTGGAGTAGAGGAGTCTCAGGAGAGAACTTATCTCTCACTACAGCTACCTGAGAGGATGTGGTGAGGTGGGGGGTCAGCCTCTTCTCCCATGTGACAAGCGATAGGATGAGAAGGAATGGCTTCAGGTTGTGCCAGGAGAGGTTCAGTTTGGGTGTTAGGAAAAATTTCTCCAAAAGAGTGGTCAGGCACTGGAATGGGCTGCCCAGGGAGGTGATTGAGTTGCTGTCCCTAAGGGACGTGGTTTAGTGGGGAAATGTTGGTGAGAGGTGGACCGTTGGACAGGATGATCTTGGAGGTCTTTTCCAACCTTGGTCACTTTATGATTCTGTGATACTTTGGGGAAACTAGTGTGATAGCTTAGGATTTTCTGCAAGTTCATTTGCAGTCAATTCCTTAAATCACTTAGATTCTGAGCTTATCACTAAAATTAGTAAAAAGGTTGCAGTGATAACATTTAATAATTACAGGTGATTTCAAATATTAAAAACAATGCATAATTTGTGAACATCTCAGAAATCCTTCCATCAGGTGACCTCAAATTTACACTTTACCCCCTCCCCTCCTCCCCACTTCTCCCTTTTTCCTTTCCTTCTCCAGGAGTTCAGTTTTGTTTTTTTTTTCTTTTTCTTGGAACTTAGGCAATTTCTCTTGACAGTACATTTCCTATTTTAAGACTATGCCTTTCAAATTTTTATTTGGTTGCAGTACAGATCTGTTTTATTCTTTATTATTTGTGCTTCTCTCATACTGCTAGTGGTACAAATTGGGGGACTTTATGCAAGATTACTGCTTCTGGGTTACTGATTTTAAAAAAACATCCTTGGAGCTGTGCAGGTCTAGCAACCAATTCTTTTAGTCCACTTACGTAAAAATATCATTTGATTATTGTTGTTATCTTAGTTCTCTTATATGAAATTTCAAAATAGCCAACCAAGTTAATTCTGGAAGTCCAAAACATATAGCTTAAAGAGTATTAGTTTTATTGAGTGAATTAGTTGGGCTTAATGTTGGAATCTGTTTTAGAAGGAAAAAAACAGCAACAAAACAACCCAATACAAACCACCTTTATAGCCTTGTTGATTAACCCTGATTGCATTGCTGTTTGGATCTGCATCTCTAAGCAAGAGACTGAAATGGTAGTTTTGCTTGGGCTTGGTGTCAAAGATGATTGTAAACCTATTCATGTATTCCAGCAGGGAAAACTCTACCTTGATACAGTAGAGATCTTCTCAGCAGAGGTATTATAGAGCCTAATTATGGTCATCTGATCACCCAGCTAATGCTGTGTTATTATTTCAGTTTGACATCCTATTGAGTAGGCAAAAGCTCATCCAACACCTGTGTAAGCTGTATGTGTCTGGATGTCCTGCTTGGAGGTTTTCTTGTTTTGGATGAGATTGCTGTCTTGGTTTGCACCTGTTCACCAACTCTCTTACTGGAACTACATATTTAAAGTTGATTCATTCTGGAGTCTAAAACTCCAAGGAAAATAAATCCTAACTGTGGGCATGAATGGCAAATGGATCTTATATCCCCTCTTTTGCGTCTGGAACTTGTGGAGGGGCCAAATTACCACAGGTCATCTGAACACAGCTGTCACATATGCTCCATGGAGTTACTAATGGGGCTGAAATAGAGATTCTTACATTTCTCCTGGATTGAATGAGTGCTCTAGAACTGCTTATTGTGGTATTTCAAAGCTTTTCCAACCTGTGTAAACCTAGTTTGTTCCACTGTAATCAAATATCATAGTAACTGGTTCAGAGACGATAAATGTTTGTGATCTGTTCTTGTAGACCATTTTTTGGTCAGTGCACCGATAGATGGCAAAGGAAGCAGAAGGGATACCTTCTTGATCTTAATCCAAAATCAGGACTCTGTGATTTTCCCCTAATTCTGTTGCTAGCTATCTTGTTTGACTCCAGTAATATATGTGTGGAAGACTGAGAACTCAAGGCTGCAAAGCTAACTGTAGCACTGCTATCCTTTGTGCTGAGTGCTATTCAACCATAAGTAATTTTTGTCTGTGGAGCCATTAAGGCTGATCAGTTTGTTCTATCAAATCTTGACAGGCAATATTTAAGAATGGATTAGTAACCAGTAGTAACTTCTGCTTTCAGGGTGCCCCTTGCAGACTTCCCTAGCCTGCCCAAAGCATTGACTGAATGCAAGGACCAGGCTTTCAGGATGATTAACTTCAGTTTGCACCTGGTACTGGATTTTTGTCACAGAAGTTGCAGAGGTGGTAAATACTGATAGCTGCAAGGAACGTCTTGACAATAACTTCTTTCTTTGTCTGTTATTTTCTACAGTTGAAATTGATGCAGTCGGAGCTGAATGTTGAAGAAGTGGTAAATGACAGAAGCTGGAAGGTACTCAGTCATTTTAGAAAGCGATGTAGCTCTGTGCCATGGGTTTGAGCTGTCCTGCCCTGGAGCTGTGGGACAAATGCTTTATGAGGCAGGCTAACTAGGAACGGTGAGGGCAGTGCTGGGGCAAGTGTTTCAGATCAGTCATTTCAGGACTTTCAGTCAGATTTCTGGGCTTTTCAGAGGCACTGTGGAGGAAAGAAATGAAGCTGATATAGTGGGGAAGAAGGACTGTAGAATGCTTCCCGTATAGATCTCCTTTTCAGCCTTACTCAGTGGCTAGGAACTTGGTAAACTTGTCTGTGGTGGCCTGTCTGAAAAGCTTGGCTGGGCCTCTTCTGGTGCCGCAGGGATGAGCCTTTCAGTCATGTCTCTTTGGTGCCAGTCATGCTTCTGAGCAGAGGCTGGAGGAGGACACGGCTGTAGAAGTTAAACCTCTTTCTGACAGAGTTTCTGCAGGCCTGGATGGATGATCCTAGTGTGAAGGGCAGTCCTGCTGTTGCTTTCTGGTGTCACCTTTTGGATTGATGGCCCCAGGTGCTCCACTCCCTTCTTAATCTCAGCTTTAGGATTTTAGTTCTAGGTTTCATCAGGGTAAATGGAATACAACTTCATGTCTTCTGTATTCTTGGAGATTATCACCATAATAGAGCTGAATGGAAGCTAAACAAATGAGTGTTTACATGTTTTCCCACTCAGTCTCTGTACTGTTTGGAAAAGCTTATCATGCCCTTAATTAATTAGTCATGCCCTTAAGCTTAATTAATTTTGAGCCAGCTTGAATACGAGTAAGAAATACCGTAACTTTAACACCAGTGGCAAACGTTTCATGGAAACAGCACTGGCGATTTTATTTTTAAAGAGCGTGGGATTGGTTGTGGGGAGAAATGCCTCTTTCTCCTCCAGTATCTCTATTCCAAAACCTGGAGTTGGCACCAAACTTAGCACTAATACCAGTGATTTCCTGTAGCTAGATTAGGCTTTTGTTAGTGACAGAAGTGCCTGACTTTTCCTGGGAATGGAGAATGTTTAGTTGACAAGTGGTGAGGTATGCACATGGTGCAGGGAGATTTCAGCCTGCAAGCATTTAGAGAAGGACTTGAAGAGAAATGTCTGCCTGGGTTTTACCTCCAGCTCTACTGTCACCTCCCTCTGAGTGCGGGCTTAGCTGGGGTCTCATTCAGCTGTAAAAATACTCTGCTGATGAAATTAGATCCAGTCAAAGCTGTGGATTTAATACCGTTTGTTACATGGCAGTGGTTATTGGAGTGCAGGTGAGGACCTCTGCTCTTTTTTAGTGTTGCAGACTTTTGGTTGAAAAGTACCCTCATGGATTTACATTAACCCTGACCACTGCAAACTGGAAATATGTGATTAAGAAACAGTTATTTTGAGATACTTACTCTGAGTAGCTGTAGCAATAGTGAAATACAGAAAAGTGCTGCTTTGTAGAAGTGCGTGTGGTGGAGATCTGTTTGGCTGATACCAAGCAAGTAGCTGACTTCCAAAACAAGACATTTACATTAATCTCTCTGCACTACCTGTACGTGAGAGTTTGTTATTGCAGTGTTTTGTATTCATACATGGAAGACAGCAAAATCAAACTTTACCAGGCAACATTAATTTTATGGTACCCTGGGCGCTTTTTCCTATATGAAAAACAACAGTAACACTTCACAGGTATGCTACAGGAGTTAAGTGGTCTGAATAGCACCCTGGATCTGTGGGTACATGCTCTAAAAGTAGGAGGCAGTGTTAGTAAGATTGCAATATTGATTTTCCATGGGCTTCAGAGTTGCTGCTAAATATGCTTTAAAAGATTGCATGATAGTGTGTTGGAAGCTGAAATGTTTTTGGAATGCTGTTTGGTGTGAGAAAGCCTGCCTTACAGCATTTTAGACTACGTTTCCAGTTCTCTTTAAGGCATATATGCACATAGAATGACTTGGAGAAAAATGGTGCAATTTGCTTAGTATGAAAATGCTTCTAATGGGAAACCTGTGTGGCTTTTAATTTCTACAGTTTCCTTCTATTGATTCCCTGATCTCAGATCTTTATACATCTTCTAGAGGTGTCCACTTCATGTGGTAATTGAATGGGACAGGCTTTGCATGCATTTGGAAGAAATTACATCAGAGCTGTCATGTTTTCTCTATTATGAATCAGTTTGCAGTATGTATTCTGCTTCTTAAAGTACACTAAATTTGAAGCGAAGTTGAAGATTACTTAAATTGTTGCTGTAAGGCATGCTGCAAACTTCACTTTTACTGAAGTAGCTGTTGGTTCTGCATGCTGAATAAGGAGACCAATTGCAGAATTGTCTAATTCTATTCTAGAATAACATATTTATATAAAATGATGCATGACTTCCTCAAATCTAAAGACCCTTCACATTGCACGTGAAGCCTGGGGAAGACTTCACAAAATTTGACATCCTAAAGATCAAAGACAGTTTGTATCAGGTACCTTCTGGACCAGGGTACCTTGGCAAAATGTGCTCTCACATGGGTGCTGCCAGTAGCATAGTAACTGCCATTGCCTTGGCTTGGTGCTAGGTGGTGCTCGTGCCATTTTTCAGGGCATGCACTGGTCAAAGTTTGCTGCTAACATGGTAAATAATTAAATTCCTTGGTAACAGCACTGACAACTTTTTGAGCCTGCATGTTATGCTTTTGATTCAGACTGCTGTACTTGATACAGTCATACTTACTGGCCCTTGTTAGAGTAAGCAGACTGCTTGCTGAGCTCTGCAGCTTGACCTAAAGTAAAGTGATGTTCAGTCTCTAGTTCTATGTCCCAGATTTTACTCAGAGAAGGTGCCAAAGGTAAATGAGATAAGAGCAGTGTGCCCTTTGCATGGAATGCTGGCAATAGCACCACATGCAACCAAATAACTTAAAGTATGGGCATGGCTTCCAAGAGCACTTGCACCTCTTTTTATCTTTTATCACTATATACAATGCATTTGCGCAGGAAAGAGAAGAATCTGATGCCCAGATTGGAACGCTGCAGTGAACTTCACAGAACACAGCTGGTCAGGATCTTTTCTCTGATCATTTCCCTCCCTCTTTAAAACCATAACAAACAAAAAAAGCCTCCTACCAACCAATGAGCCAAAAAGTTCAGTGTCTTTGATGTAGACAGACCGCAAGGATGATAAGTGCCTTATCTGAGGGGGGATACTGTTAGTGTTGTGCAGTTCCCCAGCACTGAGCTGCACACTTTGGATTTAGTAAAGCCAGGAGAGAAAGCAAATGGAGATAGATGGGCTAGTAAGTGCCATTTATTGATACCGTGGTGCTAGGTTCCTTGAGCTGGGTGCGGCAGGAAGGAACAGTTACCTGAAGTAGGTCTGAAGACTCTAGACAAAGACTGATTTGCTTTTGCTCTTCTGTTTTGGTGTCTCAGGTATTTAATGAGCGTTGCCGAATTCATTACAAGCCTCCGAAGAGTCAATGATGTGAAGTACTTTCCATCAAGGTGGTCCACAATCATGAGAGCCAAACTGGAAAGAGACCTTGGGCAAGCCATACTTGGGCATTGCAGAACCAGGATAACCCAGTCTTGCTTTATTTTGGACCTACTTAGCTGGAATCTCAAGGTTTAAATAATTCTCCTATAATTAAGAGAAAACAACTCCTCTTTTGTACAAAATATGTGAAAAAATGAGTTTTATAGTATTAAAATAATTTTCAAATTGAATGTGAAAATGGCATCTTTCTTGAACTTCTCAAACTGCAGATGTCTTAGAGGGAAAGACAGAGTAAAGAAAAACAAAGGAAGAAGCAAAATCCCAGCTCAGAACAGGGAGAATGAGGTTCTCTTAGAACCAGTGCGCAGTAAATGATCAGTGAGCATGGTGTGTTTGTGTGAGTAGTTTACAAAGATTCAAAAGAATATAAAAATTGCAGAATGATAGACTGTGGGTTCAGCGCACATCAAAGCAAGAAGCTCCCAGCATTGTTTTGAACTACTGACCACCTGTGACGTTGTTTCAGAATTTGAATGTGGACACAATTTTGCCATTGTTCCCCCTTGCTGACAGGCAGCATCTGTGTGGTCTTCGTTGCAAAGTCTAGATTTTGCTTTTAACAAAGACTGTGGTGTTGATTAAAAACACTTTGTGTTGGAGATGAAGATCAATATTTGAACAGCATTCAGGAAGCTGACAGTTAACTCTCCAGTGTCTGTATTCCATCCGTTCTTCTGAGCCCTTAAAATTAATTCTTTAGGTGATTTGTATCCGAGAGGAGAGAATAGCAGTGTGTGCCTGATACTGCTGAAGCTGGCCACAGTGTTGTGTTTAGAAAGCTTTAAATGCAACATCCCTGTGGTAAGGCAGCAGTGGAAATATCATTTAAAACAGGGTAAATGTGAGGAAAATGAAATTGCTGCAATCGTATATCTAGTTTTTACTATCTCTAGATGTCTGACTGTCAAATAACAAGATCCGCTTGGTTACCAGCTCTTCTGTTACAGATTAGTAATAGGACTTGAACAGAGCCATAAAATGCAGGCTCCATCTTGCAGACACTTTGGAATTCAGTTATGCCACTGAAATGGCTGTGAGCTCTCATGTCCTTAAAAGCTTTGCATATATGGGGAGCAGGACGTAGCTGGAGGAGTATACATGTGTCACAGAAATCTGGCAGAGTTCTATGCAGTATAATCTCTTTTATGATCCTGTATCCAGTAGAGACTTAGATTAGATGGTGGCCTTTGTTTTGGAGTAGCAGGGTAATTGTGATGTCACTCATTCCCACTTTTCTTTGGGAATGAGGCAGAAATCTGCCCTAATTATTTGAGGATATGAACTCTAATGCTGAAAAACCTTTGCCTGCATCCCCCTACAAGGTACTGCAACTGCTCTAAGCAAAACTTCACTCTGGTTGAGCTCTCATTTCACTCTTGCAGGGAAACGATGAAAGTACTTCAAGTCTAAAAGAAGAAAAAATGTTCTTCAACTGTTACATTCCTGTAGTAGCTTATTCTTGGTTATTAAAACAAAGTAGAAATCAAGTACTGCTCAGAACAGGGGGCCGAGTTGCTAGTAACATAATTTCCATAGGAGATGCTCCGCTGATCAGATAGTGAGAGCAAGTAGTTTGGATTTAGAAGTTGGTTCTCTAATACTGGATCTTAAAGTCCTAAATCTTTGTTCTCTTTAGGGTCTGAATTTAGAACTGCAATCCATTTAAGCCACTTGTACAATATGAGCTTCTGCCAGTGTTTACGGAGGTGGCATCAATACCTCTGAAGAATTAATCACTGTTCTGCTGTAACCATTCACTTAAATACAGAGCCAAGAAAGTAGATTTGAATAAGCCCTCATGTGGAAAAACTTCTGAAACCCAAGAAAGCTCTTAAGTCCCAAATGCCCCTCTCTTCAAGTGTTTACAGCTTGTTTACAGAGGGTTGTACTAGAAAGCTGAATTACTCTGTTTGGTTTACTCTGAGCATGGAGGACTATCTTACAGTATAAGGCAAATCACGTGGATTGGAGGCTGCTTGAATTTGGCTGTTGAACTTATTGGAACTAAGGTGAGTAACTGGAATTGCATGTCATGCTTTGGGGCATGGGGAAGGAGAAGAAGGCTTTGCTGTCTTAAAGAATCAGAATTGTTTGAGTTGGGAGGGGTCCGACTCTCCTGCAATGAACAGGGACACCTACAGTTACATCAGGTTGCTCAGAGCCCCATCCAGGCTGACCTAGAATGTCTCCAAGGACAGGTGTTGCAAGCCAAAGCAGCTTGTGGTTCATTACACCGATCACAGCCCTCCAAGACTCAGATCAGAATCAAGTGCTGATTGAGCAGAGGTTTGCCTTTATTAAAAGATGAGTGAGCGAGAGAGGAAAAAAGAAAGGAGAGAAAAAAGGAAAGAAAAGCAAGTCATCGCTGCAGATACTGTAATGTCCTGAGGGTCTGTGTTCCTCCTCCTTCTGAGGTGGTTGAGGATATGGTGGGGCAAGCACCACTGGCTGATGGGTTGGCAATTCCTTTTATGCAATATGATGGTCCCTTCCAGTTGTATGCAGTACATGCTGTGTGCATACTGAACCAGCAGTTCTCCCTTTGTGTGGTGGTCATGGAAGGTCATAGCTAGGACCCAAGACCAACTTAAGCAAGAGGACTAACGTGACTTTTCCACTGTGCCTGTGCAAAACGTGTGTTTATTCTGCAACTTTCAGAAGAGTTTTACAGTACAGTTTTTGTTCTGAGGCCTTCACAAGATTGTTGCGGTTTTGTCTCCAGAAGCCAGTTAGTTGTAAATCCATCTCTTAACCAATGAGAGAAAGGATTCACAATGTTACAGTTCTGTATAGTGTTACAGTCTGGGCCAGAAAGAAATATGTCACCTTATTCCCACAAGGGGGCTTCCAGCACCTCTCTGGGCAATCTTTTTCCAGAGCCTCATTGCCCTAACAGTACAAAATTTCTTCCATGTGTCCAATCCAAATCTCCCTTCTTTCAGTTTGAAACCATGACCCTTGTCCTGTCACAGCAGGCCCTGCTGGAGTCTGTCTCCTTCCTTCTTATGTCCTCCTATAGACACTGAAAAGCCATTATTAGGTCACTTCAGAGCCTTCTTTTCTCCAGGCTGAACAGCCCCAGCTCTCTCAACCTGTCCTCATAGGACAGGTGTTCCATTTTTGTTGCCCCTCTCTGGACATGCTCCAACAGGTCCACGTCTCTCCTGTACTGAGGAGTCCACATCTGGACGCAGAACTCCAGGTGAGGTTTCACCAGCGCAGAGAAGAGGAACAGGATTACCTCACTTGACCTACTGACCGCACAATGTTTGATGCAGCTCAGGATACTTTTAGAAGTATAGGTAGTGACAGGAAGTACCCTCTGCAGGAACTGGCAGAGCGTGGATTTAGACTAGATATTAGGAAGAAATTCTTTACTGTGAGGGTGGTGAGACACTGGAGCAGGTTGCCCAGTGAGGTTGTGAATGCCTGTTCCCTGGAAGCATTCAAGGCCAGGCTGGATGAGATTTCGAGCAACCTTGTGTAGAGGGAGTGTCTCGCTCCAATTTATAGGAGGGAGAGGAGGTTCTTTTTAATATATACATACCTGGCGTGAGATTAAGAAACAACGGTTCAAATGTTGGTCTGACCAGTTTATTACAAATCTTAATCAGGGAGATGGGGAA
>JAOWBP010052702.1:0-12465 GCA_028571105.1 Tragopan temminckii
TTAACAACAGCATGAGGGAAGTCCTACTCTTCCAGGCTTTGCCCATGTGCTTTATAAGCACACCCAGTGATCTTCCTTTCTATTACTGTAGGATCATTTTGAGTATATATGAGTGTGTCTTCAGCTTTTCTTCTAGAGTGACAATTGTGAAAACCAGCATGCCAGATGCAGGACTTTCAATTGCAAACAGAAGTGTTCAGAGGCAACGCTGGGATTTATGTATGCTGTTATGACAGCTAGTGCATTTGTCACACCACTTTAGTACCTTTCAGATGGGTTGAAGAGAGCACCTGACCTTTCAGTCTGCTCACTTTTAGTCACTGCTTGCTTCCTTCTTGCATCTGAATTTTCATTTTTATAGACTGTGGGGCTGTTAAGCCGATTAGCTATGTTAAAGTTCAGAAGGAATGCAAAGGTATTAATTTTATAGATATTTTTGATTGAACAGCCCAGATTTTAGCCTAAAAAAATGGGGTTTGGTTGTTGGTAATGAAAGCGATTTGACTCCATTGGAAATTGCACAAACCGTTCTTGCTGTATTATGCTGAAAGTGGTATAATGAATAAGACACCTTCACATGGTTTGATGTTTAAATGCAAATGTGTGAACACCTAGTTACTCTTTATAAATACACAAGGGTTTCCGAAGTGATGTATTTTAGGAAGGGTATGATTATCATAGATAGAGCTTGGTTTATACCCTGGTATTTTATTTTGTGTTCGAGAATAAAAAGAAATCAGATGAGTTTTACAGCGGTGCAGTAAATGGCTTCATTTCTACTCAAGGGGAAAATCTGTTTTCTGATCATACCGGAGTGTAAGATTTTGCATTCTTCAGAGAAAAAGCACAGAGAAGTTTTATGGGGGGTCAGCCTCTTCTATCCCCCTGCGCTTGGCATGAATGCCATTTTACACTAGTAGTACATCTTGTTCTGTGAAAAGAATAGCAGGCAGCGTGTCCTAGGTAGCATGTTTGTTTGATTGACGGCGAGTATTTTGGATGCTGTAGTTCCTTGGGACGGAATGGCTGCCCTGTCAATGGGAGCCTTTTCAGCAGGCATCAGGAAGGCTTGTTGCCTCCCAGCTTTTCAGCCCTTGCAGCTCATGTTTGGAGCACAAGGAGCCAAAGCAGTGCAGTTTCTGTCCTGCCACACTGGGTTTATTCTGTAGGACCAGGGGAGCTGATAGAGCTTGGATATAATGTTAGCAATTGGAGGAGGTTTGTCCAGCTTCACTGCTGTCCGAATTTCTATTGAACCCAGCTTTAATTTTTGTCTTCCCAACTGAAATCCTGGGCAACTGCATTAGGGGCGTGTTGCAAGTTCCAAAACTTGATGCTTCATCCATTCCTTGTAAGAGTAGGACTTTAACCCCTACTTAATAGCAATGGACTCTTGCTCCCAAGGCAGTGCTCAGGAACATCATTGCAAATTTTACAGTCAAGCCCAAAGCAGTTAGAGGAAAAAGTAGTACAAATCACTGCAAAATACAGGCTAAAATATAGTTTACTGTTGCTTAGTGGCAACCTGATTCTCTTTGCAGTAACTTTAAATAACCAACAGTATAAGGTTTTATGTGTGAGTGGGGTTTTTTTTTTTCTGTTTAGTGGCAGTTTTTTTTATGTATTTGATATTTACACTCTATATGAGGTTATGAACTCCATTTACGTACCCTTAAGCAAACTCGAAGCTAACGGGCAAAACAAAGTGCTTTATGTAACAACTTCGGGAAGAATTGCTCCCAGAGACCAGTTGCTTCACTTTATGCATTCCGACAGATGTATGGTTTAAAATATAATGCATTATGTACTGAATAGTTAAGAACATTTTTCCAAAAAAACAATGAGAAAGACATATTCTAGTAGCTACATTCTGATAGACTCATTTTTTATTGTAAGATAGATAATGATCAGATAGAGAGGAGTACAAGCTTGAGATGAAAACATACATTATTCCTGTTAAAAATGCACTTAAGGAGCACTTAACATTTAGAAAGCACTGAACAAATATTAACTCTTTCTTGTGGGACAGTGCCCTTATCTGTATTTACAGTGGAGAGGCAGCTACGCTAAGGCCAGCTTTTTAAATGTGACAGGCATTCAGGAATTGAGAACTCAAAATATCAGACCACTTCTGTCACACCTCTTGATTAGGTGATTTTCCTGAGGCCAGAAGCAACACATTAGCTGGGGCAGGGTTAGATTTTATAATTTCCTCGGTCTGCAGGCAATGTTCTCTCTCTCCTTTTGATGAGCGATATGAGATGACAATGAGAAATGACAGTGTAAGAACACAATGTACTCCCACCCGTTATAAGGTCTGAGAAACTGGTTACCGAAATACGAATTAGTCGGAGCAATAATGGAAATGATTTTGCAGGAAGGATGCCTGTTCCTGGGGCTGATTCACAAACATGAGGTATATGCTGCACGTATAGAAAAAGGTGTTAATGTTGAAAGAAAAAATGAAACCATGCTATTAACTTTTCCTCCTGTTTGCCTATCCATGCGCTTTCGTCCTATACCAGATTTCCCAGTTGGACTAGTGGGTTTTCCTGCTGTACTGTAACGGGCAGGATTGGTTTATTAAAGACCCTTTTGGAAAGCCTTCCGTGATGGATAACATATGGATAGGATAACAGCTCTTGCAGCTTCCCCTTGCTTTCTCTTGAGTCCCACAGCCAAACCGCTTCCAAACTGGGATGTGGTGAGGACTCCACAGTTCCAGTTGAGTTAGCATGACAGATCCAGCTGTGTGTGGACAAATGCATTCCCGTCGAGCTTTGTGCCTCACAAGTGGTTAAGTTGATGAAAGAAACCCAAAACAGATTCCCCAGCATGAAGTACTGTTTATTGACCTGGGCCATACAGCAAGCAAAGAAACCACTTGCATTTGGTCTTCTACTAATGTTAGCCTTTTCTTCCATTTTTTATTTTTTTATTTTTATTTTATCTCAAGCAGAAAGCTTAGAAATGAAGCTTTTATTAAGGTTCTTTATCCAACTATACCTCACCCAGTTATTCACACTATTTTAACTTTGATTTTTTCTTGTCTATGCTACTAATATATTCTTAGGAATTCTGTTGTAGTCTCCTTTTAACAGTAAATGTTAGCTGTCAGTAAAACAAGATAGATTGTGACCTGGTTCAGCAGCACAATTCTGAACTTTACTTCGCTGTAAATACTCCTTTCTGCAATCAGCAGTGCTTTTCTTCCCATTGTATATGACCCAGGATCGCAGAAAAAGGAGCCATGTGCTACCTGTGCTTCACTTCATTCCCACCAGGGAGGCAGCCCCACTTACCCACACTGAACATGGAGCTGCTTTCCAATTAAATGTTCACTGCTACTCTTAGAAAATAAAGGGAGGATTGCCTTCCTCGTGTTTAAGTTAGAAAAACATCTTCAAATTCTCTCCTGTCATTCTGAGAATGTGTCACTCCTCTATTTTCACGAGGGCACTTCACTTGGATGACTCAAATAGAGTGAGGGTGCTTTTTGTATTCATGAGCATGCTCTGGCTCTGCCAAAACTTCAGCTCGCAAACTCCTCATGAGTTGTTTGGAAACAAAGAGCTGTGATTTCTGTTCCTCCCTCTGTGTGCTGTTTGTGTCACTCCCAGTGACCACACGGACGTGGACAGGCGGTGGCTGCAGAGGAAATGCAGTTTGAAAGTGAGGAAATCCTCTTCTGCGACAGAAGCCTCCGCCTGGAGAGCAGTGGTGTTCTCTTCTGAGAGAGAGCACTGCTGATAAAATCTGCCATTGTCCAGTTCCATTTTGAATGCTCTTTGTCTGACTCTGTGTGTGAGTATGTACGTGCATCTATAAAACACATATATATCACCATAAACTGCTATAAAAGTATTAATATTCTGGACAGGAATCCAATTTCACTTTTAAGCAGCACTTGCAGGACATTGTTAAATCCTGTAATGGAATCATTGTCTAGACAGTTTTCTTGATGGCCAACTTAATTTTTTACTTTGATTGTTTTTAATGTATTTCCTGGAACAAAAAGTCCCAATCATTTGTTTACATCCTTTTCTGGAAACTCTGTTGGATTTATAATACTCAGAACTGATAATAATTTTTCTAAACCAAACGATATATTCCTGGAGCCTAAACATTCCCAGGGAGAATGACTAGAACTCTCTCAGATAAAAAAAGTTACCATTTGTTTTCAAGTGAAACATTATCAAGCGTGTTATTTGGAAGGGGGCAATTCTCTCAATGAATGTGAGCTGTTTCCATCGGGTGATTTTTATCATGCATTACTATCTATGAAATGAATCAGCGTATCTCACAGTGGAAAATCTCAATTACAGCCCCTATCAGACTCATTCTTGCTGCTGCAGCCTCAACATCCAGGCAGAGATTGTGGCCTTCATCCCAGCTTGCTGACACTCACATTGGCTTTGGTGGGCTGTAACTCTGGGCTTGCTCTTCTATCAATGGTTTTCAGTCGTAAATCTTAAACCAACCCAAATATCACTGGTTTGAACACAGGCAGTACGAACAGCACCTGTGGCTTTTACGACTCCTATGTTTTCGTTCATTTTTTAATTTATTTTAATAATGAAACATTACTGTCTTCCACATTCAGAGAGTGTAACTTTGAATCACATCAAGGGCATAACAAGAATGGTAGGGCACTTTAAAAAAATATTAAAGTAGATGAATGAAGCTGAGTTATCACCAAAGGCCATAGGTTTGTTAGCAACACCTTTTTTTGGTTTGATTGTGTTGTGTTTTTTTAAGGGAATTTTCCTTAACCACCTCCCCCCCCTTTCATTTTTTTCCTCTTGCTCCCATCCTTTTGTTTTTAATATCAACCTTTTTAGCTTCAACTCCACTGCTTTCTAAGAACCTCAGCATTGCTCACCAAGGAGGAAGTGCAACCAATCGGAGTCTGAATAAAGCAGATTTAGCCCTTTCAGGAAGCTGAACTTCCTACTCCGCAGGGCCGCTGTTGGATGTGCCATTATCTGTCTGTCTGTCAGTGCTGCTTCCCTATGCCATGCCAAGGATGAGCCCTTCTTGCATCAGGACATCAGATGGAGGTCTGTATGATTGTGATCCTTTCAGTAGATGCCCAATCTGGGAGCCTTCCTTGGCTGCATCAAGGCACCAGATCTATCTACTGGGAGGTATCATACAAACATAGAATCCAACAGTCATTAAGGTTGGGAAAGACCTCTAAGATCACCAAGTCCAACCATCACCCCATCCCCTCCACACCCACAAATGAACATCATGAATAGCATTGCTGCACACAACATGGGCTTGTTGAGGGATGCATCACCAGGTACCACTGCTCAGCTGGGGGCATGGTTTCTATGGCCACCTGCCATCTCCTCCATCTCCCTGCCTCTGTGTACGACCCCAAAATGGAAAGGAATAACTTTCCAATTTAGAAAGGTTTGCGCTGAGTGTTTGAGAACAATTGTCACATTTTGATGGTTCTTGTAATGCTATGAAAACCAAACTTCTAATTCAACTTCAGAGCGAGAAATATTTTCTCTCGAAACTCTTTATATTTACATAGCTATCTGTCTTTAGATTAGACAAGTAGATACACGAATTGTCTTGTAAAATTGTAGTTTCCCTTTAATAAGCCACTCTGACAGGCAATTACTCATGCAGTCTGCTCTGTGCTAAATGTTTTTTCATGCTGTGTATCCCTGTCTCTTGATTGCAGGGATGTGCTCCTGTGAATTATAATTATAAGTAAATATGAACTGGTATGTTTGAAATGATTTACTAGAGCTTCTCTTGTTACGTGGTATTGATTCTGTGCTTCTGCTTTACAATGATACAGTTCTAGCATATGCTGTGTATTTTTTCACCCTGAGTTTATAGGATCGCCGTTAGTATTTACAGAAGTTGGAGATTCTACGTGTAAAGAATTTCTTCAGTGGCAAATAGTTTGCTAATGTTTAAATCTCAGGGCAAAAAAAAAAAAAAAAAAAAAAAAGGTTACAGCTTAAGCCAGACATTATATAGTAATGCCAGATGTTAAACCGTTGACTTAAGTTATTGGCAGCTATCAAATGCAAGATACTAATACTACTGGTTGCAGAGCTATGCCACCAAGTTTGTAATCTGCGGAATGGGCTTAAATATTCCTTTAATTTTCTGCCTATGGATAACAGGCAATTTGGATTAGCTTCCGCAGAATAATAACCTCCTAATTCTAAGCAGATGAGGCTAAGCCTCCTGCAACATCAAAAAACCAAGGCCATGCTTAATATGTAACCTTTAATGGCATATGTTTTTAGACTATATGACTCTCCTGGACCTGTGTAATTAAGCACAAGAAATGCCTAAAACAACTCTGCTTATCTTGCAGATGGGAGAAGGCACTGAGATCGTCCCCAAATGCAGAACCAAGCAAAAAAACTGTTCACAGGTTGGCACCCAGGGACAACGCACATCTTCAGTACCCATCCCAGCAGGGGTCCTGCAGCCCTCACCATGGCATCCCTCGAGCCCATGGCTAAAGGACAGCAAAATAGCCACCTGCAGTGGGGACAGCCTTGTGCCCGTGCAGCTCGAGCTCATATCTTTTTCCCATGTTCTGTTCTCACACTGCACTGAGCTCTGAGATGCGTCAGAAATAAATGGGGCTGTTGCAGCTGGACCATGCTCATTAATGTGTATTGCACAAGCTGCTACATACCCAGTATGGCTGCCAGCCTACACATCATCTGAGCTTTTGTTCTGTTATAATTTATTAATAATAAACAATCTTAATAATTTATTCACATATTTTATTTACTTATTATGTGTATTTAATTTATTTTTTCCCTTCCTTGATTAAGAGCTGCATGCACTTGTGCACTGGGCATGTTCCTGCTGCTGCACCCCAGGAAGGTCCTTTCTCAGGGCTGGGACATGGATAGGATGGCGGCAAGGAAAGGGTCAAAATATCCTCCTGGCTGCGAGGAACGAGGAATTTTGGCAGAGGAAGCCTTGCCACAGGAATAAGAGGTTGTCCTGGCTGTTCGGATTACTCCACATGGGGTGAGTAAAACTGTCGGTCAGGCTGAAGCGTCTGATACACAAAGGGGAATAAAAACTCATTAAGGGTCTAAAAGGAAACCCTATTAAAATACCAAAAGTAAAATGGAGGACACTCGATCACCCCGGTGTTAGAGAAGTGTCGGGGTTTGAATGAACCTGAATTTTTTTCTTCCTGAGAGCAGAGGAAATGTGTTTTGTAGAAAGCCAGGTGGGATGAGGGGCAGGTAGAGTGTCAAAGAGCACTGATAATATTTCAGGGTCTCGCTAGGAGCCTGAAATGCAAAAGGGATTTACTCGGCTTTCTGCAGGGAGGAGAGTGCTAGCAGATTTTTGAAGGCATTCCAACGCGGTTCATATTCATCTGTTTCTTAAATCGGAGCCGCTGACTGCCGCCATGCCGCAGCAGGGAGCATCTCCTCTGCTGTCTCCCACCCCGGTGTGGGCTGGCTCACGGCCGTCAGAGTCAGCGTGGGAGCATCCTTGCCATGCTCCTGTCCCAGTGTCCCCCTGAAAAGCCAACAGACTGGATTTACAGGGCCCAACCCTGAGAGCGGTCTCTCTTACAGCATCTTGTTTCTCCTTTATTTGGTCTTATGGAAAGAAAAGAAATTAGGAGGGAAAAGAGCTAAACGAATGTTTTCTTGTGACACGGGAGTTGGAACTAGATGATCATTAAGGTCCCTTCTGACCTAAGCCATTCTTGTCCTTGATTCTGTAAGCATTACAAAGCCTCATCATCCTGTGAGTGTTGGAAGAAAGGGTGCTCAGTTTCCAATGGGCTCGTGCCTCATGGCTGATGGATTTGTAAACCAAGTTTTACTGGGCTGTCCCACTTTGTAGGTACCAGAGCAGCCTGATGAACACCTCACTCATAGCAAATCTTCAGCAGCCACTGCCAAACTCACTTCTCAGCTTCAGCTTGTTTCTCCTGCATGGAGTCTCTGGTGGCTCATAGTCACGAATGCTACCGAGGATGGAGAAACTTTGTCCCACCTCTTCTGGAGCTGAAGTTTTTGGATCATGGCTGTTCAGGAAAGACATACACGGAGGGTTCCTCTCTCAAACACACATCTCTTATCACCACACTTTTAGGAACTTGTTGTTTTTGGGACTTCTACCTCCTGTCCACTTGGTTGAAATTGCCATCAGAGTTCAGTAATGGCTGCACTCCTACATCAGCTGTCACCACATAAATCTCATCCCCTCACAAAACCAAGGTTCAAGGAAAAGCTTTTTCTGATTCCAACAGAGGCACAGAGCTGCTAACGCATTTTTTCCTTGCTCTGCTACTGTTCCTTTCCTCCTTCACAGCGAGACGCTGGCTTTTGGAGAATAAGGACAGTTTCCTCCCATCTCGATGACTTCTGGGCCCCTCATTCACTCACACACACGTTATAACCACGCAAACCTTGTTTCTTTATGAAACCTGAGCAGAGCTGCTTGCTCACAGCGGACAACACTTCATCAGCTCACTGCAGTGCACTAGGAAGCACTTCAAAGACTAAAGTCACCATGGAAAGCTTGCCTGTAACAGAGGCAACAACTCTGCAGAGATGCCAAAGGTAGCTAGAAATAAGCATAAGTCTTTTCCCAGCAGCTTGGTTAGGAGAATCTCTTTTACAGTTCCAGCACTGAGCAACCTCTTCTGGGCCAAACAGAAACAGTGCAGGTCGGAGTCAGAGTGCCTGGACAGCCCTGCGGCACCTTGCTTAGGCTCAGCAGACTGGTGGATTAGCACCTGTCCATGTGGAATTGTAGATTTAAATCCTCTAAGCCTTTTCCAGTCAATTGATCTATCCCAAGCCTTTCATCAAACATAAATGGGCCTTTGACTTTCAACAGAATGAAGCAGTGGTAAATATATATGGGACATGAATATATATATATAAATATATATATATGTTTTTTTTTTAATGGACATTTTAATGGTCTGTTTGCTCTACAGCTCTGCTGTTGTGGTCAGAGAAAAATTGCACTTCTGCTTCAGGAGCTGGTGGTAGAAACCCATTCCTCTGGACCCTGCAGTTCATTCAACAGAGCTGACATCTTCTGCATCTTCCCAACCTGCTCCGGACTGCTCCTTGTCCACTTTACCACTACATGACATTGCACATTCATTTTTAATGTGCTCATTAATGTGTACTGCACATTACACACCTCCTGGCCTGCTGCTAATTACTGTCTCATTTTGAGGCTACCAGATATCCCCAGATAGACCCTCATCTTTCTTATTCCAATTCCAGGCACCTGACAAACACAAGCCCCAGCAAGCAGCAGAACAAGGCTCCTAACACTGACCTACAGGATGAAGACTATGAAGAAGGAGCCTGAGCTGTCAGACCTTGAGCATTGCTAGTTCTGGGCATGAAATCTGGCATGGTAGAGCAGACTGAGCTCAGGCCATATGAACTTTAACCAGCATACTTTACATCCACACCACTAAAAATAAGCTGCCGACGCTAACTCTTCATCTGGAAGGAGGGGAAACAGCAGCTTTGCTGTGTTTTGGATGAAATGCAGCACTAAGTCCTGACCATATTTGGCCATCAGATCATCCCACAAGACTTCTGCATGAGAGTAGAGTTTTCAAGAAATTATTCTGGCCAAGTGCCAGTTCTGCCTTTATTATTTCTCCCTGCTATCTCAATACTTCATTTCATCACCTAAATTGCTGTGTTGAGTTACTCTCAGCTGTTAAAACGCTGCCATGCTGCAGAGGCAACTGTGTGAAGGAAATGATGTCTCCACAGAAGGTGCTCCACGCAGCTGAAATCACGCCACCTATTTAGGTGTCAAGTTTAAATTTTTCATTATAAGCACAGAAACTTGAAACATTTTGCCCAAATGTGTTGAAAGCTACAAATACATTAAAGATTATTCATAGAATAAATATTCACTTGCAGGAAGGGATTTTTTTAACACATGAATATTTCAGGCAGCACATAGCAAAAAGCACGTGCAGCCAATTGCACAAAAAGGTGATCATATTCCAAGTGTTGTTTCAGTAGTTTTTATTATTACCAATACAAGAAATGTATTTACATCATATTTTTATGACTTAGTGGCAGTTTCTGCTTGAACTAAAATACTTGCTAGATAATCCTCAGACTGTGAAGTAACTACCAGTAATGAAAGATGCCCATTCCTTGAGTGTTAGCCTTCAAATGCTTTCCTACCAGCTCCTGTAATATCTTCACCTTGCTGATAAGTTTTAACCTAAATTACTGTATTACACTTGTCCTGAAAACCAGAAAAGCATCCTTATTTTACTCATAATTCCCATCTACTCCTTCCCGCAGAAGAGGTGTCTATTTTGCCAACAGCTTATTAATATATTACAGCTTTACATCTTCAGCTTTCCATGTTTCAGAATTTCCATTTTTGGAGTATTTTCAGTCCAGACGTTTGAAGCATGCCTGAGCCTCAGTGTGGAGCTCTAGTACCATCTAGTGTTACTGAGAAATCCTGAACATCTGCTGGATGTGGGCTTTCCTTACTGATCGCCTGATGGGTATGCGGTAGGAAAAGCCTGTTGTGATCAGTCTGGTGATTAGGGACAACCAAATGCAGTAAAACCCTTTCTCTGTGAGCAGCTGCCATCTGGGTGATGGCCACAGTGGCTGGGCCTGGCTGCAATGGAAGCATTTAGGGTCACGTTGCTGGGATTGAATGCAGATCATCACCTGTGATGTCTCAGAACTGTTTGTCATTTTTGCTCAGAGTTGCAGTTCTGCTTATAACTTCCAGATGTCCTGCTTATCTATGCTACAACAAGAGCAATACCCTTGAATATTTGCCATTGTGCCTAATTACGGAGCTTGCTTGAAGTTATAGTTCCGTTTATAACTTCCAGATGTATTGCTTATATATGATAAATATCCTTCCTGACCACAGGGCTTCTATAATAAGAGCAACATCCTTGAAATAGCAGTGAGTCCAAAACAGTAACCAAGCAGTGGAAACGAGGTGGAAAAGAGGTGTCCTCAGAAAACCTGTGCCCAAACACGGTCACAGTGAGTAGGGGGACACGTCCCCAGAGGACCACCAAGACCTCCCCACTGATTTGCGGAATCAAACTCTCTAACGTAAGGTTATAAGAGCAGATGCGTTTTTATTTCAGCGCTGCGCCTCACGCAGAGCACAAGGCGGATCGCTCCTCCTAGCTTGCACACCAGAGAGTGGGATCTCGATATGTTTATAAGCCAAGGCCATACATATTCAGCAGTATTTCCCAAAACCTATTGACATATTCATTACTTTTCCAGGAATTCATTTACATACTGTCCCCCCCCCTAGTGCATGCGCAGTAGCTTCCTCTGGTGGTCGTTTGATGAAGGCTTGACGTCTTCCTCCTCACCTGATGGTTGTCCCTGGATGAAGTCAGTAGTCTTCCTCGCCATGTCCTTTGACCTTTGTCCCAGTTTTGAGCTCTTCTCCCACCCTGCGTCCCTCTGCAATTTCTTATCCTGTTTGTTCCCCTTTCCATTGTTCTCTCATTGGCCCCTTTCTGCTGACTTGAGAAGGCTTCCTTTGGGGAATGTGTTTGGGCTAGCAAAAGTTAAACTAAGCAATTCCTTCTGAGTTAGCAAAAGTTAAACTAAGCAATGCTATTTGCAAATTCCTTTTGAGTTAGCAAAACCAAGCGGTGTTACGGACCCCTTACATCTTGTATTCTTCAGCTTACTATCTCACCACCCCCTTCTGCAGCACGCCGAGAGAACCAGCAGGAGCACACCCTGCTCTGATGTCTTCCTTTATGCAAAGGATGAAGGGTTTCAGGTTGGATAATAGGAAACATTTATTCTCTGAAAGAGCAGTCGGGCGCTGGCACTGCTGTCCAGCGAGAGGTGGGAGCCACCGTCCCTAGAGGTGTTAAGAACTGTGGAGGTGTTGTACTGAGGGACGTTGTCAGCGGGCATGGTGAGATGGGTTGAACTTGGGGATCTCACACATCCTTACAACCTCAATGATTCTATCATCACTTATCTACACGAGCAGGAGGAGCCGTAAATCCAGTAGGTTTAGAACCCCCGCGCCCTGCCCTTATCAAAGATGGCGGCCCTTCTACGACATCACCTAGTTCTGCCTTCACCAAAGATGGCGGCTCCCTAGAGCCCCGCCCCATTCTGCCCTCATCAAAGATGGCGGCCCCCAGAGACCCTCCAGCTCGCTGCCAGGGCGGAAGTAGCGCGCGTAGCGTCACCTCCCGAACTCCTTCCGGGGGGCGCCGCTTCGGAAGTGATTGTTTGTTCAAAGAGTGGCGGGCTGGGGCGGCGGGCAGGGCGCATCTGCGAGCTGAGGGTGAGCCGGGGGTCCTCGGGGGTCCTCGGGCCTTGTGGGGAACGGGCGAGAATCGAGGCGGTGAGGGGCAGCGAGATGATGGGGCGGGGGGCTCCTCTGGGAGCGCAGCGTGCAGCTGGGGGCGGCGGTTGAGGGAGGGCC
>JAOWBP010052703.1:0-12465 GCA_028571105.1 Tragopan temminckii
GATGTGCTCTAAGTGACTGCACTAGTTGGCCAGATAGCTGGTTATCATGACTGGTTTAAACATACATACAAAAACAAAAACAAACAAACAAACAAACAAAAAACAAAAAAAAAAAAAACACCATCCTGAATAAGTTTATCTTGAAGGAAAGAATAGGAGGAAATAAATGTAAATAAGTGTGATTCAATCCTGCTATATGAATATGAGTATTTCTGATTTAAAATAAATTAATTTATTGTTCTTTGACTAAGCTGTTTGAAAAGACTTAAAAATAAGGAGGTGCAGGAAGACTGATGGATTGTTTTTATGTATGTTTTAAAGAGATCCTGGAGTTCCTCAAAAGTCCCAGTTAAGAGCAAGATATCAATCAAGATATCAGATAGCGTGCAACTAAGATCAGTGAAGGAAACAGGAATATATGAGTGGTTTAGAGGGCTATTTCACCATGGCTCACTGCTGGAACAGGACAGTGGGTGCAGAGAAGGGCTGGTGCTTCTCACATGCTGAAAATGGAAATGGGAGACCAGCAATGGCCAGGATGTGTATGAGTGGCATTGGATGGATCTCACAAAATGAGGAAATCAAACAGTATTCTGGCAGATGAAAATCCAATTATTTACAAAATAATCTACTTTAGAAATGACAATACTTGCACACTTCTGGGAACTGTGTTTGTTGTGAACTTCCAAGGGAGATGATTTAGGCATCAGTGTGGACAGCTCAGTAAAGACATCTGCTCAAACTCACTGTGCAGCAGCAGTCTAAACTGTAAAGTAGATGTTAGGAAGGAACTGGATGGCAGTAACATGGAAAGTATGGTACCATTTGTAAACCTGTGACACAGACGTGGAGGCAGAAAGTTTTCCGTTTGTTTGCTAGATTTCAAAGAAGGAAAAAGAAAAAAAAAAGTCTCAGGTGGCAACAAGATATCATAAGAGCTATAGGGAGGAAGTGTTTAAAATTGGAGTCATTGGGAATAAGGCTTTAATTTAGAAAGAGGAAAAATCAAGCATGCAAGTAAAGGTAAACACATACGCCAGTGTGGAAGCTCAAATGAAAATCAGACATTCTCATATCCCTCTTTTCTACAGATACTTTTCTATAGAATTAGGAAACCAGGCACTTCTAGTACACAAATACAAGCTTTAATAATTCTACTTTATATCACAGATTAGCTAGAGCTGCTAGCGTGAGCTCTAATATTTCAAGTGTTATTGGTTATTCAGTGCTGGTAACTGTGGCAGTGTTTCAGAAAAACTGCAGTTCTTCTCACTTTTAACACTTTTCACGTTTCTAGGGACGTTCGCAAAAGGCTGATTTGTATAAGTTCAAAAACTCTCTTTAATTAAAAAGCCATCTTTGTGAATGCAAATGAATACATCAAAAACTCTCAGAAGTCCACACAACTAATAATTAATCTAGATTTCAAGGACTCTCTAACACTATTACATCATGGATACCTTCCTCATTCAAGCATGGGCATCCTTCTAGCAATTAAAAGAAAAATTTAGGAGATAATTAGACACAATTCTCATCACAGTATTTTATACAGGTAAAAGATTTTGAAATTGGGTCAAGGGACAGAGGGAAAACAGTGATTCATTACTGAGGTTCCAAGAAGCAGAATTACCTCATCATAATTTCTAAGTAATTTGTTTGTCTCAGTTGTCACTGTAATGAATCACCATTGTTAATAAACTAGGAAGTCAGGGACCACCTTATGGTGTATGGAAAAACCAGCTGCAATCTGACAGCTGTCTTTATCCAAAAAAAGTGTCAATAAAATTGTTGAAAAGTTCATGCATTACAAAATGTGCAGGTTATGTATTGCTTATGTAGTATGATGATGGGCTGATGAGCTGATTGCTCCTTAAATGTCTCATTTACACAACAGCAATTAGAGAATAAACCTTTGCTACCAAAGCAATTACACCAAAATACATCAAAGTCTTTGCACTCCCTGAAATAATAGGGGAAGGGATAGATGTAATTTATTTTAATGGACCAGCAGAGGTAATAAAGAATTGCTTAATGTCATTCTTCACAGATTTAGACCTTTATGATAAGGTTTTTATGAAATGAACTATATAACCCAAATAAAGTGAAACCAGATTTAACAAAATTGCCTGTTGATAGCATTTTCACAGGTTTGGGTTTTTTCTTCAGTTTGGATTTATCTGTTCTTAAAACCATTTGCTGAAGTTCACGCAGGCTTATAGCAATGATAATAATAGCTACCGAAGCCAGATTGTTCTTGGAGAGATCAAAAGCTATTTTCTATAACTGATAGTATAGTCTGGTAGGAGATAATATCCAAGAGCTCAAGCAGGTCTCAGGAGTACTGGTATCACAGTTCTGCTGCTGATTTTGTTACTGCTTTGCTGCTTGACCTTAGATATGGCATGTGAGCTAGTGTTAAATAGGTGTAAGTAATACCAAGAGCACGGAGTTTCTCACAGTTTTAATTAATGCCTGTGAAGAGCTTGAAATAACCCTGATGAAGTCCCCTAATCCTTCCAGAAGTCCAAACTGTTAGTGTTTAAATAGTTTGAAGCTTTAACAGTATTCCATGCAAAGATGAGTATTCATAGATAATGGAAGTTCATATTTACACCTGGGATGTGTTTTTATTATTTTCTTTAATTTTCCAACTTAATTTTTATAGGTGCACGATACATATTACAATGTATATATAGGCACATATTGATTGTATAGTGCCATTTTATCTATGAACAGCAAGTCAAAAATCCTTTTGTGTGCCGAAGAAAGAATATTCTGTATTCTTCTGTATATTCCACTGCCTGGTCATCATTTGAGAGATTTCAGCACTAGCTTAATAGGGCATATTTTGTATGAACAACTCAAAGAACAGCAAGGTAACATAGTGCATGACAAGATTAATATTGAATGTGTTGGTGCTGAGTGTCTCATTTCCCAGGACTGAAGCAAACCTGTTACTGATATTGCGCTGAAAAATCTTAACATCTCTGTTATGATCATGTCCAGTTCTCATTGAGGTCAGCATGAAGATTCCTGACTGACTTACCAGGGATGAGGCTCTGGTAAACGCTAACATCTCCAGAACCACAAGGAGACCTAAATGATCATCTTAGGGCCATGCTAGGTCTCTGCCAGCAGCCACACAAGGTCTGCAAGGTCTTTGAAGGGCTTTTGTTGGAGTCCATGCCATGTGTTAAAGACCACACTGTCACATCTGTCACCAGGTCTCCTTCAGCCAACTAAAGGGGCATCACAGGCGTCCAATTAACCTTTTCAAACACTTATAAGCAATGGAAACATCCTACATTTCTTTTCATAATCAGTGCAGTTCCCCGTAAAAGACTTGGCAAGGTTGGGATTTTACCATTACCTCCCATACTTCTTATCCTTCTGCCCTTTGTCTCTGCTTTCTCTGACGCATTCTCCTACAGTTTCCCATATAGTCGGAGCAAAAAAGCTCGACTAACCTCTAGTCCTGTGATTCTGCAGCACTTAAAAACAAGCTGCGTTTCAGATGCACAGCAGTGAAGCCGGTTGAACTGGACACTCATGATTTGTGATGATGCTCATTTTGCCATCCTTTTTTTTTTAAAGTGCTCCACCAAAGACCTTTCCTGATAAGAACAACTTTGGAGAAAACATGGTGTCACACAGGGCAGGTTGGTGAACCACTTGTTCAGAATGCAGCAGCTGTAGAATTATAGAATCATTAAGATTGGAAAAGACAACTGAGATCATCTAGTGCAACCATCAAGTGTTTAGGCTGTATGTGCAAAAACACCAAAACAAATCCAAGTCAATTTCTTGGACAGAAGTAATGATTTTCCTATGTTTAAAATAGTCGATATTAGTAGCAGCAAAGCTCCTTTATGAAACAAAACAGCTGAAGCAACATCAAACTCCATCCCAAACACACATTTTTTACAACTCAAAGGAAAGACAAGCACTGGAGGGGATTTCACTGATGTCATTCACAAGCACTTTTGTGTCTGTTGAAGGAAATACCAGAGCAGTTGGAGGAGAGGAAAACAGCAGATACAGAAGCATATTAGCGTCCAGAGAACAAGCCAACTGGGAGAGTGTTTAGGACCAGTGCTGGTTCAATGAGGTGATGAAGAAGTTGTTGTTGGCGAGACAAAACGTTATTGAAGCCTGAGGTGTAACAGCTGTCCTTCATTTCAGATGGCTGTAAAGAAGCAGTTAAACTCACTTATGAAACTATAGCAGTCTCCAAATCAAACCCAAGAAACATGTCATCGCACAAAACTCAAAGGCACATGTCTGGTCAGTCAGTAATCTGAGCTATGCAGATATAAAGGTTCCATGGGTTGGAGAGGGATGCAGATGGTGTACAGAGAAGGAGCAAAAGGCAAACGCAAAGTCTGGAAAGAGGGATTGAGATTATTTCCCAACGCTGCAAGTGTGGGCTAAGGGAAGCTAATACTGCTTGATTTCTTGCATTCAGGAGAATTAGACTTAATGAGCCTTCAAAAATATGTGAATGTGTTAAAAAACAAAAAACAAAAAACAAAAAACAAAAAAAACAAAGCTCCTGATTTTAACTTTTCCTAGATAAATCTCAGCTTTTAGCCAGCTGCTTAAATTCAAAGGAGGAATGTTGTGCAGTATTCAGGGAAAACTGACAGTGTGTTTATATTTTCTTTTGCTTGTGATCCTCAGGCAACACTCTACGACGCTGAACGCAGATAATGCAGAAATATGAATCAGCCTGATATGCTGCTCTGGGATATTACAGAAGAACCAAAGAGACCACAGAAAACTGAGAGACACACAAATTGCTATTTCACAGCTTCAAAGTCTTCCCTCCACTTGAAAAACATGGACACAAGGAATCTATAAAAGGATGCCAGTGTAGTCCACTGTTCATTAACTGCAGCAAGCTATATGATCCAAGAGAAAATAAAAAGCGTATCTCTAAGTCCTCCACAACAGATAATTTTCCTTCAGCTATGAAGACAGACAAAAAATCCACAGATGAGATTGCAGGAATGAAAATCTAGGCCCCCTGTTGCTCCACTTCAGCATCCCCACCAGCGACATGAAAGGCTCGATGATCAAACACTTTAAATGTCTTCCATTATTTTCTCTTGGGAATCTGAGTAAGTTTTCTGGGAAACTTTGAGTAGAGTTGTGCAGGATTTGGATCATGCACTTAAGAACAAGTCTGAGGAAAGGATCTTGTTGGTTTCAGCATACAGGTGCTGGGATGGTAGTCAGATCAGCCAGGAAATGAAATGGGGTAATGATGCACCTAATAATTTACTGAAAATTCTGCAATAGGGAATAGAGCCAAAATCTCAGTAGAGATGTGAGTCTTTATTTCAAAACAGAGCAAGAAGCCTCTTGGCAGACTTCCCAAATGCAAGGTGTGCAGCTGAAAGCATTATTTCCAAACAATTCCATTCCAGAAGTACAGATTGAATGGAGATTATCACAGCTACCCCCAGGGCATGACTAACCAGGACTGGTGAGGTAGTTCAAGCTGGTGAATTGCTCCAAAGACTGACATTTCAATAGTGTATTGTGTGATAAGGGCCAGATCCTCAGCTGGCATTGGCAAGGGCGGCTCTGTGGACATCAATGGAGTTGTATCATTTTATGCCAGGGGAGAGTCTGTCTCATGGTATGTACGCAGAGATAATTCATAGTTTAATAGCAGGTAACACAAGACACTGTCAGAAAGACTTTAAAGTAATAAAGTGCGATATCCTAATCTTTTTGTCTCAAATGCAAACTACTTCATCAGCCTCAGATTAAGTTAGTATGGGCTACATCTTCCCAGCCCTTTAAGAGAAAAATGCAGCAGTTTACCATCTGGTTATAATGTGAAGGTCACATGGAAGGAGCAGAAGTCTTAAAGTACATACAATTTTTCCTTTTCTAGAAGCTTGGAGAAATGATGCTACTGTCAAGAACTATTTGGAAGATAGGTATAATGAAAGGCTATGAAGAAATAGTTATTATTCCTCAGTTTGGTAATCTTGTAGGGTTCACAAAACAGGGGAAGGGTCGTCTCTGAATATTGCTGTAGTTCAGCCTCTGATCCACTGCCATTTTTAATGCTGATTCATTCATTTTTTCATTTTATGCCTTTTATACAATCTTGGAAGTCAGTGCCAGAAGTCAGGCTGCAGCTATTCGTGTCAGACCAGAATCCCAGGACATTTGGCCTCTTCATTTTCTGCAATCCTATATTGCACAAGGATCCTTATCCTCTCAACTTCAGTAATTAAAAATTTGGGGTGACTTTCCCATCTGAATATCTTTCATAGATTATAACCAGGCAGTGGAAGGTTGTTTCCCTTTATCTCTGGGAGATTCTTTTCTTTTCAAGTCAATGCCAACTCCATTGGCTGTTGCTGGAGAGATACCTGGTTTGAAGACACCTAGAACAGGCTACTGCAATATATTATTTCAGATTCTGTCTGATAAACCCCTAAGTAAATTAGAGAGTTGAAATCAAATTCCTAAAATATAGTTTCAAAAAAGAAGAAAATAAGCTATTATTTGGGTGGTTAACACGAAGAAGTTACGAGATTGGAGAAAACCTATAGATTTTGTCAAGATAGGAAGAACTTTCTTGGTATTTCTCTAAATTTAAGAGAATCTAAAACCTCTGTTGCCTTGGATATAACTTCAACTAAATTAGTAGAAATGCAAAGTAGTCGCACTTGACAGCGGCTTTTGATAAGACTTCTAGGTGGATGCCATATTCCACCATAGCTAATGAGTATCTTTTGCTTGATCTCATTTGGCTTTGGGATGCTCCACTTACCTTTTAATCAAAACCTTTTAGTCATAATTGAGCTGTCTTGGTATTGGAAGCATTAAAGGTGTGTCAAGGCACTCTCTTACTAACTCAGGAAGGGACAGTCTTTTCTGAATCCCAGAGACATGTAATGGTTTATGGGACATGACTTTACTCTAGGTGTCATCTTTTAAATAGCAAGTAAAATTAAGGTCTGGCCATTTGTGATTATGAAAGATCATTAATTTCATTAAGAATTGAGGTGCTCAATTCCCTTGCATCTAATTGAATTGCGCTTAAGTTACATTTCCTTGTTTTTCTATTATTTCCTGCAAAAGAGTGATTTGTTCTGATATTTAACCTGGAGATTAAAGGATGGGTTATAATTATAAAAAATGGACATATTCTTAAACCCATGTATACATCTTGTACAGCACTTATTTTATAGGTTTTGAAATCCCTTATTTGTGTCTCTATGTCTGTATTAGACAAATCATGTATCCCATGATGCAGAATATTTTATATATATGTACATAGATCCTTAAGTGGGCACCGTGTTAGTCATCATACATAAAGAATAGGACAAGGCATCCTTGACAGGTCCAGACTTTGCTACTCAAGTTGATAGGTAATTTTTATTTTTTTCCCTCTAAAATATTTAGAAAATTAACACCTAAACTGAAATAGGTAAATCATATGTTAAGGGACAATTTATCCAAATATTTCTCTGAAAATATCTGTAAATCTCTAGCTAAGAAATAAATAAATGAATCATTTAAAAACAATTTTCTTGCATAATACCTCAGCTTTTCTGTTGCAGGCAAAAAAACAGGAAAAAAAAGCTGGAACATCTTTTAAAGTAATATTCTAATACTTCTAGGAAAGAGCACTTAAAATTTGTTCTGTTTCTGATCTTACAACCTTAGTAGCAATGAATGCAGTGATGCATAACAGCCTAATCTAGCAACCCTAACTCATGTGAGTCGAAAGGACTACTTCCATAGGTCAGGATTGCTTGTTCAGGCCCTTAGTGCCTCAATTTAGTAACCTAAGAAGAATATATTTTGTATTCCATCTAGGAAAATGTAGAGTATGTGCAGGTGTGCTCTTCCAGAATGAAAAAAGCAGTAAATAATCCTGACAAGATAAAGCTAGAGATAAAATTGTGAGTTCTCTTCTGATTTGTGTAGTCACGAGATATCTTAATTTTTATCATGGAAAAGGTTGAACTTATTTGTATGCACTGTTTTTAATTGCAGGTTAACTGACTATACTGTCTTTGACTTTGACATTTTAAAAAAACTGAGTACAAATGTTTATAATTATCTGAAGAATTGGCAAAGATTGAAGGTTGACTTGAGGTTGAGTTCTGGCTTGTTGAGTGTTGAGTTCAATTATCTCTGTGGCTACCAAGAACTCTTCTGCATTTAGAGTGACTGCCATCCAAATTTTGAACTTCCTCTACACAGACTCTCAGGAGGCAAGAGGAATTTGGTTTTAATGATAACTGAATAAAGACAGTGCATAAAGGATTTGTCATGGGATTGTTCCCCTCTGAAGAAGTAACTTTAATAACAGCCCTTACTACATTTAATATACAGGTACATCTGATTTCATGTAATGCATTAATTTACCTTACTTAGAGGAATAAAATTGTTTTTATTAGCAGGTATTGGAGTAGGATATGCCCAGGCTTCTACTGAACAGTTGTATCTATATCCCCTTCTAGTTAAGGCAGAGCTTGCTTCGGATATTTCCATATAATAAGCCCTCCACTCTGCCTGTGTTATGAACTGCTGCACTGCCTGTGATGCTGAGTTACTCTCAGAATCCCTCTGCCTGACATCAGCCTCTCCAATACTCAGAGCAGTTCTGTCTATTAGAACGTAACTGGTCAGTCAGCTGCTTCTGCATTGTATGTCTTGGTTGCCTCAAGGCTGCAATACCTCTCCAAACTGTTTATTTTTCTCAGAATAATTAATAATATATTGCTAGATATCTCTAATTTTACTCCTGTAAGGTTGCAGGGTTGGATTCCTCTTAGACTTCTCATGAAACTTCATATGCTTGAGATATTCCTCTTCCACACCTGCTTGGATTGTGTCAGTACACCAGTAGTATTCATAAGCAAATATGATTCTAATTTAGGCCCCCTTTCGTCATTGATGCATGAGAGATTTACAGGCATTAATAGGAGTTAGGATGTAAATCCCTTGCCTGACAATAGTGGAGAATAACCTTCTTCATATAGATTCTGATGACCTATGAACTAAGGGTCAAGTGGGCTATGCTACAAATTATCTGACAGCAACAGATGCCAAAGTCTTGAGAGGGGGGAAAAATAATGAATAACTCAGCACTCGAAAATGCCTGGTGTATTTGCACAAGGAAAAAGAAATAGCAGCTATTCCTGTAACTTCATGCATCAGCTGGTGACATGGCCACAAATTATAAAGAGGTAAAACAAAGATTCCCTCTTGCCTGGCAGCAAGCTTCCTTCTTCCTCCTAAAACATACAAGAAGAGCTCCAAAATAAACAGTCATCACAATTAATTACAAGTATTTGTTTTCAAGTGCATTTTCAGCATAAGGAAATGTTTGGAGAGTCAAGCAACAGAAACCACAAAGTATGTCAATTCTGCAAATAAATGGTGTTTTCATAACTCTAAGATAATCATCTTAATTTTCCACTCCTCTGCCTCAAGTTTTGTTCCTGTCTAGCTCCGTTGATTCCAGTAGGGATTGAATCTACACCACATCAGGTCTGTATCAGTCCTATATCAGTTCTAAGCCAGAGAAGGATCACACCAAGTGTAATAGCTCACAGGCTTTGTGGCGTGTTTTCACATCTGTGCCTTCATACTTGATTTTGAAATCCCATGTTGTGACTATTTGCTGTTGTACTTCATCACCCCACAGGTGTACAAGGTATCATGCATGCAGGGAATAGGCACAGGTCTGAACTACAGACTGCAGATTGCTTGGGCTTTTATTTTCTGACCACATTAAAAACATTTTCATTTTTCAAATTGGACATGATTTTTTTTTTTTTCCCAGCGAGTCATGAAAATCCAAATTCTTGCAGAGATGTTCACACTTGTGTTACATTGGTGATGAGCTTTGTCTGTGAGCACAACAGTTGACATTAAAGGAAGCATAAACAAAAACTCCTGGTGGAATGTGGGTTGTGTTGGGATAAGGGTGGAAAGGAAAGGAAAGAAAAGTGTAAGCATTATTTTCAAAATAGAATCTTTACTTACTAGCGCTTTCTATCAGGTGTGGGTTGTTCCCAGAATTTGCTTTTTGCTCAATCTATCAGGAGCTCTTTCAACTTTTGATTCAGCAGATGTACGAGCTTTTTAGACCAGGCCCATCATTACCAGGGTCATTGATTCACTGTAACAATGCCTCAAAATGGAGCATAAGGGGCTGCAGCATTTTTATCTACTCCATAATTTGTTGAAAATGTGAACATTAATGAAGCTAAGGGCAGCATGGCAAAACACTGAAAAGGTCCAGGGGGTCATTGGTTCTCATCTGCTTGAAGGCAAACGTTCATTTGGCAGAAACTTTCTGTGGAACTGCAGATGGCCTAGAGAGCACTACTTCTGATCCACCAGCCAAGCAGTGACACTCAGAAGTATTTGTTATTTCTGTCTAAATACTTTTCTTTCTGCTTGCAAACCACTGTGCAGGGAGTTTGAACAACAAGATCCCACTCAGCATCCCTTCCTCTCAAGCTACAAGTCTGTAATTCTGTCATTACCTCAATTGTTTTTTAAGGCTAATTTAACATAGGGGCAACCAGTGCCACCTGGGTATTGCTCAGCCTTCCTGTGCATGCAGGGTAGGGATGCCAGCCTGGGATGGAGCCAAGGCACAAACTAATGGGCACCAGGAGAGGGAGAGGAGAATTTAGGGAACAAGGGGCATCTGGGAGGCATGGTAGAAAACCTTTGGTGAGGTGAATGAATGCGCCTTATTGAATCTATTTGCAGATACCTATACAAAAAAAAAAAAGTGAAGATGTCATCTTCCATTCCATTTTAGTCTTTTGTTCTTGTGGCTACCATCAGCCTTGATTTCCCTGCAGGCACTCTTGAAAACAAGATGCCAGATCTAAAGAGGCTGTCTGTTTTAAAACAGAATTTACAATTAGAGGATTCTACATGCTTTCAGTGGAAGGAAAAGAATAAATTATAGTAGCTATGACCTACTACTGGTTTTTGTTTGTATTTGTTTAGAGATTTGTGGTGGGAAAGCTGAAAATGATTCTTTATATTCCAAGGGAGATAACAGACATTTCAAATTATGCCATCATCTTTCTTGTAGTAACTGAGGGGCCCAATTTTCTTTTTATTTTCTGAAGAAATGCATAAGCATCTGCACTATATTCACAGCATTGCTGGAAACTTGAATGGCAGAGGTCACCTTTCAGGTTTGATAGATGCTGTGCGGTGCTGGTGGCTTCCAAATGGCAGCAGCAGATCCTCAGGCTGTAAGGTGTTTCACCTTAAGAAGGTGTTTCATATGTTGTCCATGTTTAAAGATGCTGTGGAGAGTGCAGCAGGAGAGCTAGTGAATCACCATTAGTTTTGTATGCAATAACGTTAATGTCCAAGAACTGCTGGCTGTGATTACTCAGCCAATTTTGGTACAACCTGAAATGATATTACTTCCATACAGTTTGGCAGAGAACACCATTTGGTTGTACGGACAGAGCGTGTTTGATTCTGCTGGTTTTATGGAGTGAAAAGAGTGTGAACATGACTGTGGTTATCTGCTTTTATTTTCAAGGATGGAAACAAATCTAAAGCCATTAAAACAGTATAAAAAGGTCACTTCAAAGCAAACATATTTGTATTTGAAGTGATGAGTAAAAACACCCCTGTTTTGTTCAAAAGAAAGAGTACCAGGCATCACGTTTGTCTCATCTGACAAAAACACTTGTTTTCAGCAGTAGAATATCCACTGATCTATGTAGAATTTGAATCAAACCTTATATTTAGTACAGTACCTTATATTTAAATAGCAACATTAGGACCTAATATATTCTCAGCAACTGATGAACACAATATTGGCAATGGAGACTGAAAAAATATATAGGAAAGAATAACATGCCAAGCAGTGCCAGTTTATTAGAGTGCTGATTAGAAATGAGACAGTCCAGAGTTATCATCTAAATACCTACGTATCTTTATGTATTACATAATACATATATGAATACGTGTATATAAATATATAGACATACATTGATGGTATGAAAGCAGGGGCACGTATGGAAACAAAATATATTGAAAGTGAAATCAAAGTAACCTGTAGTATTTTTTGAATTAGTTATAGAATCATAGAATCCTTAGAGTTGAAAGGGACCCTTAAAGGCCATCTGATCCAACCCCCCTGCAGTGAGCAGGGACATCCACAGCTCCATCAGGTGCTCAGAGTCCCATCCAGCCTGACCTTGGATGTCTCCAGGAATAGGGCTTGCACCACCTCTCTGGGCAACCTGAAGGAAAATTAAGGAGAATCCAGAAAACAGTAAGCAATTCTGGTTGGCCCATGAGACATACCAGGAAAAATAAAAGCAGGATAAATGGTCCTTCATGAACACTAATAGAAGGGGGGGGGGGGGGGAAGCAGTCAAAAAAAAAAACGACAACAACCAGGAGAAAAAAAAAAAAAAAGGAAAAAAAGGA